>JANAVB010014200.1:9466910-9712170 GCA_029216955.1 Iris pallida
TCTCGGCCACGGTCGCCACCCTTTCCTTGTCTCCCGATCGTAGGATCGACACGATGGATCGCAGGTCCGGAGTCATTGATTAATTCAATATTTGCTAAAGAAAGAGATCTATATTGTGATGATGTTGTTGTTGTGGGTGTTGAAAGAGTTTGTTGGTGTAGGAATGTATATATAGTGGACAGTGGAATGGGAGACCGACCAATGTAGAGAATGGTTCAAAATAGTGGAAGAGATCAAGCTTTCCCCTTTGACAAATGAGCATTTGATCGTTGAAATTTGAATGTGGATTCCCGCGGTGGAGAAACGGTTAATGTGATGTCAACACATATCCAAGATCAACACCTAATTGGTAGGGTCTCTATCGGGCCGGATCGCGTCCAGTACTGCTAGTTATGGACACCGAAGCAAATTTTTGGACCCAAGTACTACCTACCTAAGAAAAGATTTTTATTTCATACAATACAGCGTTGGAACTCCATAAATAAATGGGTGAGCAAATACCGACCGTTACAAAAAATTCGATCAAATATCGATTAAAAATATTTCAAAAAAATCGAACCGAAATTATGAACATATATCGAATTGCTGAACCGCCTAAAATATGGTATAATAGTAGTGGTAGCGGTTTAAGTGTAATATCATACCAAAAATACCAAACCAATTATATATATATTTGAAAGGGGAAGAATTTATTAATCAGCATGATGTAAATGTCTTACAATAGCTGCCTGCTCTTCTGCAAAGGTATGGGAAATGACTCCAGGCAGAGTGGTATAAGAGGATGAATCCTCATTGAGAAGAGCATCCCTAGCTAGTAGGTGAGCCAGTTTATTTCCTTCTCTACCCACAGTAGTAAATATGAGGGTGAGATCCGGATTGATGGATTGGCGGATAGAGATGACTAGCTCGGCAAGCTTCCATGGTATTAGGTTGTTCTCTCCCAAGAGTATGCGGTTCGCCACCTGTGAATCCCCTTCGATGATGGTTCTCTGGGTTCCGAGTTACCTTGCTAGGAGGGTTCCCAATCGGATAGCGTGAATCTCCGCACGAAAACTGCTCCGGAGGGAAGTAGGATTGTCCACGCCATGTTAAAGCATGAATGAAGGACCCGTGCCTGTCTCTAGCTATAGCAGCCGCCGAAATGTATGAGTGATTCGTTGCTCCATCCACATTTATTTTGATGACTCCTTCCGGAGGAGGTTCCCAATGCTCCGAGATGTTGGTGTTCCCATGATGGGTCTGGTGTACTCCTGCAGTACCTCCGTCGACGTTAGTGTAATAGTTGTGGATGATAATGGCTTGCTCGATAATACGTCTGATCACTGGGCTAGTGTGACGAAAAATGCAATCTCCCCTAACTTTCCATATGGACCAAGCAAGATTCGCACCTAACCTGAAAGCCTCATGCGCTTGGGGGTCCTCTAACCATTTCTCCAGAAGTGGTTTGATTGAGTACTGACTGGTGTCTCTCAGCCCCAGTGGGCTAGCAAACCACGCTTCTTTCTCCACGTTGCAGTGCAAGAAGAGGTGATCTAACTCTTCGTTGTGGTTAAGGCAGAATGAGCAGCTTGGATTGGCGCTCGGGAGTCGATTGTTGATGGCAGTGTTCAGGGGAAGGGAGTTATTCAGTAGGTGCCATATAAACATTTGGACTCGGGGGGATATAAATCTGATATTCCATAAATTTCTCCATAGCTTGGTGTTTGTAGTTTGTGAGGAAGAACCCGGGGTCTGTCTTCAAATGGCTTCGTACAGGGACTTGGTGGAGAAGCATCCATTTTTTGAGCAGGTCCATATTAGCTTGTCAGGTCCGTCATCCTCAACAAGTTGGATCTGTAGGATCGCAGATGCTTCCATAGGTGAAAAGAGACTTTGAATAAGTTGTGTATTCCACCGCTTCTCATTAGGAATGAATAGTTCATGAACTAATATTGGTCCATCATTGGAATGTTCATGGCTGATCACCCGATATCCCGGGATATTGGGTATCCAAGGCTCCGAATAGATGTTTATCCATCCTCCCCGAACTGCCCAGCAGATGTTGGTCGCCATAGTGCTCCTCAAATCTAGTAAACTCGACCACGTTGGGGACGCCCGGTTGCTTTTCTTGATTGTCCAGATATTCTTGTTTTGCAAGTTGACGCCCTTGAGGAGTTTAACCCACAGGAGGTGAGGTTGATCAATTAAGCGCCATAATAATTTTCCCACCAGTGCTTTGTTAACCCAGTCTGGGTTTCGAAAGCCAAGGCCACCATCTTGCTTAGGTTTGGTAATTTTGTCCCACGACATGAAGTGCATCTTCTTCTCATAAGTGTTATGCCCCCACCAGAAGGACCTATGTTGTAATGATAATGCCTTTGTAGTCGATTTAGGGACTAAATGAGCCGATAAGTGGTATACTGGAATGGAGCTCAATGTTGATCTGATGAGGGTTGCTCGTCCCGCGTGGGATAGCAGCTTAGCTTTCCAACCTTCGAGTCGTGCGCCACACTTGTCTAGGAGTTGAGTATATGTGCTGCATCTACTTTTGGATTTGAGCGGATAGTTGCCTAGGTACTTGTCATCTTTCTTCATGATGTTAAGATTTAATAACCCGGCCATTGCAACTTGCTCCTGCATAGACACACACTTGCTAAAGGTGATTCTGGATTTTGTGAAATTAATCTTTTGTCCCGACCAGGAAGCGAATGTATTGAGGATGGATTGAACGACTTCGAGGGAAGTTGATTTGGCCTGTCCGAATATAAGCAAATCATCAGCAAACATAAGATGAGTAATGGCAGGAGCATACCGGTTAATCCTAATGCCATGGAAGAGGCCACTTCTTTCGTAGTTGTGGAAGAGTCTGGATAGAACCTCTGCACACAAAATATAGATGTATGGAGATAATGAGCATCCCTGCCGAATGCCTCTCGTAGGTTTGAAATAGCCTTCAGGATTGTCGTTAACGATGATGGAGAATGAAGAAGTGCTAATGCATTCCATGATGAGATCGTTTGTAGAGCCTTGAATCCCAAATCCATGGAGGACATCTTTTATAAATGTCCATGCAAGTCGGTCGTACGCTTTAGCAAGATCTATGCTGAGAATATAAGATTTCTTACTCTTAGGAAAATAATTCATAGCATGGAGAATTTCCTGGGAGATAACCACGTTATCTGTGATATGGCGGCTCAGAATGAACGCATTTTGATTAGGAGCTATCAACCTGTCTATCCATGGTCTTAACGAGTTGTAAGAAGCTTGGTGATAATTTTGTAGGATACATTACAGAGGGATATGGGTATGAAGTCGACCGACTTCGAGGGGTTGTCACCTTTGGGGATGAGCACCAAGTTGGTATGATTGATGGCCTCTGGTAGTTTCCCATTGTGGAAGCATTGCTGTACCATAGATACTACATCTTCCCCGACTATATTCCAAATTTTTTGATAAAAAATGGCGGGTATCCCGTCTGGCCCGGGCGCCTTCAGAGGCCCCATGCTCATGATGATGGAGTGGACCTCCTCATGGCTGGGTACAGCTCCCAGGGACAAATTCTCCTCATTGGAGATGGGATTTAAAGCAATGGCGAGGTTGGGATCTATCGGGGATGTACCTTCATCGCAGAATAGTTCTTTGAAGTGGTCAATGATGGTGGTTGAGATGATTTGCTGATCCGCTGTCCACGTACCATTAGGTAGTTGCAGAGACTGGATGCCATTTCTTCTTTTCCTGGTGGTCGCCTTCATGTGGAAATATTTAGTGTTTTTGTCTCCTCCTTGAATCCAGTTGCATTTCGCACGTTGACGCCAATATATATCTTCGGTATTCATGAGTTCGTTAATTTCTGCAGTGATTCGAGCTTCCTCCCGAAGACTATCCGCCGACACTTCTGAAGTTTGGAGGCTGAGTAGTTGATGCTGCAGAGTCTTAATACGGGCTTTGATGTTCCCGAAGTGGATTCTGCCCCAACTGTGAAGTTTGAATAATGTGACTTGCAAATGTTGCATGAAGGATTTATTAGAGTTGGCTTTCGTTTGGCTCCAGAGTCTTGTAAGAGTGTCCCTGAAGTTAGGGTGGTTTTGCCAATGAGATTCGAACCGGAGCACACGCTTTTTGTGATGGAGTGGGGGACTGGTATTAAGAAGAATGGAAGCATGGTCACTATTATATCAGGACAGAACTGAGACAGTGGCTGATGGATAGATGCTGCACCAACCCGTATCTGCAAACGCCCGGTCGAGACGTTCTCGGATGAGGAAATCAGTCTTTCTCCCGTTGGACCATGTATAGGCTGGCCCAATGCACCCCAGATCAATCAGTCCGCATTGATTGAGCATCTGATTGGATGGCCCAGCCGATCGGGCATCAAAACCTCTCCCTCCAGCTTTCTCCGTAGGTTTAGTGATTGCATTAAAGTCCCCTATACAACACCATGGGACATTGAAAGAGCTTGCCATCTCGTTCATGGAGTTCCACAGAGCAGGTCTGTCTTTAGGCTTCGGGCATCCGTAGACGCATAGGAGATTCTAGGCCGGTGAAGATTGGCTGCCCTCGATAGAGATTAAGATTAGGTTCTTTGAGGAATATGAAACTGTTGCTTTAATTGAATTGTCCCAGCCTAGCCATAGGCCACCTGCATGGCCTGAAGGCGCCACTGAGAAGGTGTTCTGGTATCCGAGAGAAGGGAGGATGCGAGTGGTGTGTTGAGGGGAGGAGATGGTTTCAGAGATGAAGAAGATGGTGGGGCGAGTGACGGAGAGGAATGATCGGAGTGTTTGGACTGTCGGGGCATTCCCCAACTCCCGACAGTTCCAAGAGAAGATTAACATTGGCCTTGCGGCTGTTTGAGGTCAGCCGCCACGACCTTGTTTGTATTGTTCAAATCTGAGTGTGATCCTGCAAATCGCTTCGCAGGTGGTGAAGGAGGAGGAACGGATTATCTCTTCTTAGGCTCTGGAGAGCCAGGGTTCTCTGGTTGGTCTCGGGTTGATTGTTTGCGAGCAAGCCTTTTCCAGGAAGATTTATTGAGTTGTGATTTACGGATGATAAATCCAGAGTTATCAGATGGCGATAGAGAGTTGACAGGAATGGGTATAATTAATGGGGAGGAGGAATGTGGAGACCCTTGGACTGAAGGAGGGCAAGGGATTATGTTGTGATGATTATGGGGAGGTGAAGAAGGTGGGTTCTCAGAGGAAAGAAATTTAGGGAGCTCAGGGTGGTGGGGAGAAGAAGGCCAAGCATAAGGGTGTGTGGAGTTGAGGAACCCAAGTTGAACTTGGGAGGCTTTGATACTTGGTTGGACTGAGTCTGAACTAAGAGGGTTTAGAAGAGAGTGATAGAATTCGGGAGGCTCTGTAATCATGAGATCTGGGTAGACCCTTCCTGCTGATGGCGGCGCATAACTGCCTGACCAATCCACGGAGCTGTGTAGATGGGGCTGATGGGATTCGATTGATGAATGTTGATAAGCTTGATCTTCTCTTCTTTTATGTGGTGGGATATATTTGATCATCAGGAGATTTTGTCGTTGGTTGTTGGGATTCGATTGGGAGTTGGTTTCTGAAGGTGGAGCCGTAGAACCCTCTGCAACTGTCTGGGTCCGTAGGCCTTGGCCGGCCGAACCGCAGCCTCTGGTACCCTCTCCGCGGTTGGGGCTCCGTGGTAGAGGGGGAGTTTCAACAGAGGTATAATTTGGTCTTCGACCTATCGATCGGTGATTGTCTGCACGAAAGTCCTCCTCTTTGACTCTTGGTTGAAGGAGTCCATGTAATCTCGACTTCTCATCGTCAGTCCAATCATCCCCTACTAGCGTCTGGAATCTTTTTTTATCTTTACAATTCGCGTAGGAGTGGCCAATCCTAGCACAAAATACGCACAGTCGAGGCATCCTCTCGTACTTGACAATCACTCTGCTGGTGGTGCTACCGTCGACGACAGTGGAGATATGTTTCTTCAAGGGTTTTGATATGTCGACGAGGACTTTAACACGTGCATAGGTTTTCCATTTTGCTTCTTCGGCCGAGCTGCATGGTTTAGGCGTCCCAATTGCTTCCGCTATCCTCGCCACCGCACCCATGTTCAGGAATTTGGGGGGTAACCTGTGCAACTGGATCCAGAGATCTGCGTGTTGGAATTGATATTCTTTCGGTAGTTTGCCTGGATCACACCTTTCTAGGGCCAGCAGATCTTCGTTTATACTCCATGGTGCTTCATTGATAACTCTGTCAACTTGTCATGACCCGCACCCACTGTGAGGGCACGAGAACGTAACAGCGCCCAGCCTATGCCGCAGTATCGGCGGTAGAACGCTGTTCTAGGTCATGAACTATAACTAACTAACATGAATATACTCTCCAAAAAGGAGGCCAACACAGAGGTACAACTCAATCACAATCTAAGGTAGAATGTAGCACGATAAAATAGATAAGAAATCCTCAACTGAGGTACAACAGAAAATGAAATACAAGTCTCAACGTCTCTAAAATATATACAACTCTGGAATCCAAGACAACAACTAAACATGAAAAGGAAACAGTCTAAGCTATCTATACTAGGCAAGGTATCGTCCTCAGCAGCTACCTGAACCTCCCCAGGGGTCCAGGTCGCGAGTGTCATCTAGGCAACCTCCAAAGTAAGGGGTGCAGGGTTCCTCATCATCCTCTGTAAAATTTTCAACAGGTCCAGTCAGGACGGGAGCGAGCACAATACATCTCAACAGTTCATAGCAGGTTAGAAAATATAATCATGCAGTAAATTAAGATATAGATACTGAAGAAATGCCGTATGTAAACAGAGAGAGAACTGTAATAGAAATATCTACTATAAGTAGAGAGCTACCAGTGACTAGTGATTTAGAGCACAAAGTCGACATGTGAACGGCTTGATTTGTACATGGCTATACTAAAGAGGCGTACATGGCTATTCTACTTTGGAATTGTTCACATGGCTATTTATACTCCCCCGTACCCCCAATTAATACACAAGGATCCAACCAGGTTATGTTATGATTCTATATAACAGCCCCCGAAGGGTGGTAAGCCCCCAAAGGGTGATAAGCCCCCAAATGGTGGTACATAGTAGTCCCATAAATGGGGATTCTGATAGACCCAATAAATGGGATAAGGATTCAGAGAAGACTCTGTGATCATATGAGTATATGTCACAAGTGATCAAAGAACCAAAGAAGCATATGATACGCCATATAAGTGAAACGCACATAACATAGAGTACCCGATGCTCCCTGAAGGGATAACATCTCAAGAAAGGATCCATATAGTACTAATCCGTGTGACCAACGTGACAGTATGAAGTAAAGTAATTTAATGCAGGAAATAATTCTAAGCAGGATATGAAATGATCAGAGAATGTACTCGTCTCGTATCTGAATGTCCGAAGTAAATGTACCGTCCGAGATGAGGTACCTGACTCCTATTTAGAGCAACACAAGTCAAGATGTATACAGGGGATGATAAATGTAATCTACTATGCATCTGCATGCTGTCTAGGTCAAACTAGACTAAAGTCAACACTTGGTCAACTCTAGTCAACCACACTAGTCAGACTAGGTCAACTAGGTCACTTCTAGCCCAAACAAGTCTAATAAGTCTCACTAGGCCTAACCAAGCCTAGGCTAACAACCAAGCACACTCACAAGTCACAGAGAACACACATACCATATCTAGAAATATATATTCATCTATACATTCATATTTCACACATACATACTTGTATTTATTTGGATATAATCATGCATATAACCTTGTATCTACCTTGCATCATACAATTTTCATTACACCATGTCCCATTGCAATCAATTGCCTATATGCATATATTCATCACAATATATGCATATATGAAGGCAGCTTTCTTTCATTCATATTTCATATATACATAGATACATACATTTATGCATTCATACATAGATATATAGGTACATAGATATATACATAGGCACATAACCACATAGGTATATAGATAGGTTTATACATAGATGCATATATATATATATATATATATATATATATAGAGAGAGAGAGAGAGAGAGAGAGAGAGAGAGAGAGAGAGATAGATACATAGAGAGGTACATACATACATATTTACATAGATTCATATATGTATACATACATATATATTCCCATAGATATAGAGAGAGGGTTAAGGGGCTGAAATGGTGTAAATGGAACTGGAATTTGGCATGTTATGGGGCTGTTTCAGAGGGTTAAAAGACAGGTTATGGGGCTGCCATTGGGCTGTGTTTGTGAGGCAGTGGTGTCAAACATGGATGTGTGTGTAGGTAGGTATAGGAGAACACCATGTTCCCAGGTTTGCAATTGTGTGTGTGTGTGTGTGATAGTGTAGGAAGAACAGGGTGTCAATGTATGGCAAAAAGGAATAGGTGTATTCAAGGGAAAAAGGCTACATTTTTTCAGTTAACAGGGTATAGTGCCTAGCAATGTACTCCCAGGTTTTTGCAACTCAGTTTTACATGTCTAAAGCATACTCTAGAACTCAACCCTGTTAACATAGTCTCAACATGATGGGTTAATCCCAGTTATGATATATCATTCGAAAACCATTAAACTTAAGTATGGAAATCAACCCATCATTCAATCAACCAACCAATGCAAGTATGAAAGTTCAATAGGGACTCATCGGTTTCAGTTTAATGGAGGAAATCAGTCACAGTTTTGAATCAAAACCCAGTTAAATATAGGAATCTCCTTGCAAATAAACCAATCAATCAATGAAACAAATGGCTTGGAAATTCTCAAGTTTTCCTCTTGTGAGTAAACATGTGCTCTCAACAGTGTACCAGTTGGTATTAGACATAAATTGATAGCCAAAACCCAAATCACTTCTCAGTTATCAGGATAATTAGCAAATCAGTGTGGCAGTGCATTAGAATAGTGTATGTACATGCCATGAATGTGTGTGTGTGTGTTTTTAGTTCTCAGTTTAGGTTCAGTTTTCTCAGGTATCATACATACAGTTTGCAAATGACAATTAAATCAACAAAATCCTTTGTCAGTTTTCATTAACCAGTCCCACCTAATTAGAAAATCCCTTTTCAACACCATGATGATTCCTATTGTGCTTCTTAAACTCAGATGTATACATATTGAGCTAACCAACCAAAATCAGTAAATCACATGGCCTGAAATTTTCAGGAATAACAGTGCATACAATATCAGTCACCAGATCTCAGGTTAACAGTGAACACCTAATCAGCCCAAAAAATAAAATTTCGAAACTAACATTCTATGCCAAATGAATCCCTAGAATGTAGGTTAATTCCCAGGTTATAATGCAACACAATTTAATCACAACACAGGTTAATCCTACTCGAAATTCCAGGGAAACAAGAACAGTCAAGTATCAGTAAAGTTAAAGATTCCTGAAATCGATCTGAAAATAACACTAAATAGTTAACATAATAGGTTGGTAATACATTAATGTATGTGTGTACATTCATTTCAGTGCGTGTCGTGTCCCCAAAGTGGGACACGACGTGTCCAATCAATGTAAACACACAAAAATGCACAGACACAGTGACTGCGTCGTGCAGGCAGAACACGAGCTCGTGGACACGACACGGTTCGCCATTGGCCACGTGCTTGTGTCCACGTGTTCGCCAGGGATAGGTCTAGGTGTCTAGGACCCTGATTCGTGTCCAGGCCGTGTCGTGTCACGTGTGTTAGTGCGTGTCAGTGGGACGAATTTTCGTGCGTGCACACAGCGAGGAATCGGTGCGGGCCAAATATCTCTCAAACCATTCAATAAAATCTTACAAAATTTTATAGGATTAGTGTCAGTCATGTCCTTAAAGTGCATGCAAAATTTGGTGTCCTCTCGTGCTGTGTCCAGGGAGAACTCGGACACGGGTAGCAGGGGATAACCTAGCCCGCGCACGGGGCTGTGTCCACGCCATTGTATGGACACGACACGACACGACACAAAAACATAGTTTAGGTTTAGGAAAATCAGAAGACACATCAAAACCAACAATCTCAATCAGAAAGATTTCGAAAATAACATAAAATCATTCATTGTGGCATTTCAACAAACACATGCACGTATACATTGACACGTGTCCGATACGGACACCAAACGGACACGAACCGACACAAACCCAATACCTACGGCTAGGGGACACCTAGGGCTTCCTATCCATGCAAAGAAAACGAAATTTGGTGGAGGAAATAGGGATTTACCTATATATTGAAATTCCAATGAAAAGCTCCAAAAAGGGGGGTTTCTTCTTGTTAGCCAAACTCTCCAAATTGCCCCAAAGCTGGGATTATCCTCCATGAACAGCAAGAGGGAGACAATTAGAATCTAATGCAAGTAGTTTGAGCCAAAAAGGAGTTAAAATGGAAAAGTTGTGGATTGGGGAAGATGGCTATACCTCTTTCTCCAAGCTTAAGAAGAAAAACAATAAAAGAGGCAAGAACAAATGGAAGAGGCATTAAATAGGGTGTGGAACCCTAGGTTGGCTGTCATGGGCTGATTAGGGTTAGGGTTTGGCTACATGGTGTGGGCCTATGGGCTTTAAGGCTAGTTATTGATTTAAGTTTTAAATCACAAGTCATGGCTTATGACTTAAATCTAACTTAAGTCAAATAACCATACCATGGGTCAACTCTAGTCTAACTAGGGTTATATGACCTAACCAAGTCCAAACACAACTAGGGTTAGCTTCTAGGTTAGCCTACCAAGGTCATTGCTAGTCAAAGTCAACCTAGTCAACCCTCATTCAAACAATTCCAAAATAATTTCTAAAAATTCCCATAAATTCAAATAAATTATAATAAATCCAAATAACCCTAAAAATGTCAGAAATACCCTAATCACATGGCTAGGCTCTAGGGTAGGCAGTTTCTACTGTTCACTAGCAAAACACCAAAAATTACAAGTCATGAATTTAAATAGTTTAAAAATAATTAAAAATCACTCAAAATTATAACATGAAATAAATATCATTAAATAATAATTATAATTACAAAATTTTAAAATTACCCTCATCTGGAAAACTGGGTGTTACACAACTGCCTCCGATGAGTCCAACCTCACCAGGAAAGACCCCGCTTCGAGGTCAAAGTCCGAGACTTGGATGGTGTCCGACATTCTCCACATCTTAGAAAGTATTGAGGATACGGTGAAACTTGAGTACCTTTTGGAGGAATAAGGTTTGATTGCCAGGGATGAAGCCCAGTGGTCTGTGGTCGCGCTGTCTCTTGCCGAAAGAGAGATCGACTTGTTTGGACTTTGTAAGGAAAAGAGGGAGGACATCTTCTCTATGACTTCTTTGTATGTCGCCATCGGAGATGAGAAGAGAGGTTGGGGAAGGGAAGGGTAGCGATGGTAGAAACGTCGGGGTGGGAACAGGGAGAAGGAGGAGGCGGGTTGAGGCGGAGGAAATCAGGAGGACGGAAGAACAAACCCTAGGGTTTGGAGGAAGCAGGGGACTCCATATATATATATATATTTGTATACATTTTTCTTGGACGGTAAGGAACAAATGAGCCCCCCCCCCCCCCCCCCCCCCCCCCAATTTTTATAGTGTGTAAAAGGACTTTCACGAACATTCTGGAAACAACATATATCTATTCCATGAATTATTCTAGAAAATATTCTCAGACCTAGATATTTCCAAGAAAGACTTTAGAACATCTAAAAAGCTATGGAGACTTCATGAATATTTAAGAAGACTCCACAATATTTTACATATTCTGGAAGCTTCCAAGAAAACCTCGGTCCGTAGAGGGTTATGCAGATCCGTCTCAGTGGGACAAAATATCTTGGACGTGACACTTTTTTCCCACTTATTTCGTTGACGTCCTTGTCTAAGGGTGCACCAAGTTTCGGAATGACTTCCACTCTCGTAGGCTTGGTCGTCGCGCGTCGTTCCTTCTTCATGCGTCTTATGCGGCGCTTTCTAGACTTGTCTATCTTCTTATCAAGATCGGAAGCAAACTGGTTTGTTGCACCAACTTTGACCTTGGTTTGTGCCCTCCTCAACATAAAAAGAGGCTCACGTGGGCTGTTTGGTCGTCAATCCACCTAATCTCGTGGCTGTACATAGTTCTCTATGCCTCTGCGCATACGAGTCCTATTACAATTATGTCGATCCGAACGTCCACCACGAACTTTGAGTAACTCCTTAAGAGAGCCACCCCACTTTGTTGGCTCTGTCTTCTTACAGTCCACGACGTGCTTCTCTTCACTTGTGTCCAGCCTGGTAGCATGATCCACCTTCCTTCGTAAAAGTGACTAATTATGACACCCCTTTGTGATACGCTGCTTACTAATCCAGTTTGTCATTATGAATGCATAATGTTCTCCAAAAAAGGCAGCTAACCTCATTTCTTTAATCCTAGAAGAATCAAAACAGCTTATAATTCTAATAAACATGTCTCTATAGTTCCAACTAATCAACTCTGTTAGTCTCCGGAACACACTGGTTTTTGATTAGTCGTATATAACAAGAGGGAAGAACCAAAACAACTTATAATTCTAGAAACATGCATCTATATTTCTCATCTTCTACTCGGACTTGTTGTATGGTGGAAGCAAAGGGGTGACTGACGATTCCATGTCGATCCGTCTCAAATCTCGGTTACGTGTTGTTTTGCAGCAATTTGCTTGTCCGACGACACAGGTGCCAAATTAATACTGTTGTTCAGATGTAAGAAGTACAGACACTCCAAAAATGTCCGACTGTCTCGTGTGTTGTGTCAGACACATACTTATTGAACATGTTCCGGGTGCATCAAAATAGGTTTGGGTGTGCGTATCACAGCGTATCCGAGTCCGTGCAACATAGGTTCTGATGGATAGTAAGAGAAGATGAATGAAAAAATTGTATTGGTGTTTGTTCTTTGTACAGTGAAATAATCTATCCTCTTTCAAAAATCAATCGGAAAAAAAAAAAAAAAAACTTTGGCAATTGATCATCGAAGGCTCCTCCTGAGCCCTCTGAAATCTGCAGAGTCGACGCACTCCCAATCCCCTCTGCAACGATTCAACATCCTCAGCAGTTCGCTCGCCTTCTCCTTCGTCCCTTCGCTGCAGCCCACCTGCAGCAGCAGCAGCACCTTCTGAAACGCCCCGACCCCCAGCGCGGCCTTCATCAGCCTCGTCTTCCTCTCCTCGCCGCCGCGGCAGTTCCTGCAGATCTTCCAGAGCGCGGACACAGCAAGTTCGGTCGCCGCGTCCGACACCCGGAACATCTTCTTGACCAGCACCGGCACCGCTAGCTCGTGCTCGCAGGCCTCCTCCCTCCCTCTCTCGTTGTCGAGGACCGCGTCCAGCGCCCCGAGGGCCTTCTCGGAGACGCTCTTCTCGGGGTCCACCAGGACCTCCAGCAGCAGGCTGACCGCGCCCGAGTCGACTAGTCTCGAGGCGGCCCGTTCGCTGGCCAGGGACAGGTAGTAGGCGGTCAGCAGGGACACTTTGGTGGCACGCGGCGAGCTTGGCTCCTTGATCGTGCCGACGATCGCTTCGACCAGTCCCTCGGTCTCGGCCACTGCCGCCACCCTTTCCTTGTCTCCCGATCGTAGGATCGACACGATTGATCGCAAGTCCGGAGACATTGATTAATTCAAGTTTTGCTAAAGAGAGAGAGGGAGAGAGAGAGTTATTGTTGTTGTTGTTGCTGCTGAAAAGTTGGTTGGTGTAGGAATGTATATATAGTGGGAGAGAGTGGAACGAGGACCGACCAATGTAAGAGAATGGTTCAAAGGAGTGGAAGAGATCAAGCTTTCCTCTATGAGTCACAAATGAGCATTTGACCGTTGATGTTTGAATGTGGACTCCCGCGGTGGAGAAACTGCTAATGTGATGTCAACACATAACCAAGATTAAAATACACCTAATTAATTAGTAGGGTCATTATCGGGCCAGAACGGTAGGGGTGCAACTCGGACGGGCTAAACCCGAACCCGATCGGGTAAATCCGTTAATGGGTTGGGTTAGGGTTGAAGATATTCGGGTTCGGGTTTGGGTTCGGGTTAAAATATTTGAACCAGATCAAAAATCGGGTTGGACTTGGGTTCATGTGTTGGGTAACCCGAAGAACCCGAAACCCAACATACATATAATTTATATATATATATTGTTTCATACTACTTAAATAAAAAGTTTAAACTATAATTTTTTTCACCCGAACTATTCAATTCCTTGTCCTAAATCTCATTTTCGTTTTATTTTGTAATGATTGAGGTTTGATTGCTATTTGATTATGCATTTAATATTACTCTTGTTTAAAATTATTTCAAATATCATATTAGAGTCCGATAAACCCGACGGATCCGACCCAACCCGAGCCCAACCCGATCCTTCGGACTTGGTCTTGGGCTTCATATGTTGAACCCGAAGTCGGGTCGGGCTTGGACTTGGACTAGGCTTATGATCTATCGGGTTGGGCTCGGGTTGACCTCAAATCCGACCCAACCCGTCCGAGTTGCACCCCTACAGAACGGGTCCATTAGTGCTAGTCCTGGACACCGACCCATTACTTGTATGGTGCAAATTTTGGACCCAAGTACTACCTATTTAAGAAAAGATCTTAAAAGACTTTTATTTTATACAATGAAGTGTCGAAACTCCATAAGGTTACGGTCCTACGGATGGACCTGTTAGGAGGAGCAACACGATAATAAAATATTCAAAAAATTATCTATGCATTAATAATTTTTTTCTAGATTATACATTTTTTTTGAAGTAAATTTCTAGATTATACATATGATAACAAGTTTGTCAAATTTTATATACAACAACAAATTGTCAATAGTAATGATGGTATGAGTGTACTGTCATTAGAGCATCTCCAACCCTATTGTGACTTTGGAAAAAAGTTGTTGCCACATAGGAATGACAAAATTTTATTCAAAAGTTCTTCTCCAATGCAATTGTCAAGTCAATTGTGAAGCTTATGTGGCAAAAATTAAAGAAGACATTGTGAAGTTGATTGTCTTGTTCTAGACAATGTACTTGACAATGTCTTCTCTTCCATGTCATCAATTATGAATAAAAAATATTAGAAAAAAGAAAGAAGATGAGTAGTTGTCTAAAAAGTTGCATTGGAAGTTGGAAAAAAATATTTTTTATTGTCTTCTCAATACTTTTGCATTGGAGAGGGTTTTTCTATCTCATTATCTTTTGAGATATAATTTTGCCACATAAACAAGACATTGTCTTGTGGCTCATGTCACATAGGAGCCACCTAAGACTCACAACACTTAACAAGACAATAGGGTTGGAGATGCTCTTAGCATTGACACTATATGCACTATAACGCCATTAGTAATGGCGGGATGAAGGAGGATTTCGTTACTCTTTTAAAAAAAATTGCTTCCATACCACCATTAGCACCGGCGGTCTGGATGCAGAACCACCAATGGCGATGGCGGTTTGGCTGCTCACTCATTTGCATGTAGATTGTGCTCACATCAATATTCAGTGGTGTCCCATACAAGCAAGCATTCAATGGTGTCCCACACAAAAAAGCATTTGCTATGCAAGCATTTGTTTGCATGCAGGTAACGGTGCCCTATGCTCACATCAAACCGCTATTGAATAAAGAAAATCCAAAAGTTAGCGTTGCCTCCATATTGCCAATGTATGGTGTCATGTCCCGCTTCCGTAGGAGCGATCGTCCTCGTTAAGGCGTGATGCCGCACGAGTCTAGATTGCGCTCATGCAAAGCAGTCTCATAACAGTCGATTACAGCGGCTGCGACGGGGTCGTCGCACAGAAGTCCCAAGCAGAAACATTGAACATGCAGCAGAATTTAGAAGCAAAACACAAGTTATTCAAAAGTGCTCTTTATTGATATTGAACAATAAGATTACAATGGGGCGCAAGGCCATGATTACAAGTCACTCTGCTCTGTCTCATCTCTCGATACAATGCTTGAGCCAGCGGATGCTTCGGAAGGCAATGCCCATACATTATGTCCCGTATAAGTCTTGACTCCATGCGGCCGCACACTTCAAATTACCAAGGAACTCCGTGCCTCGATGCATCCAAGCGAGCTCCGCGCCACGAGCTTCTACCTGTGCCTGCACATGAAAACTGTGTGGGTGTCAGTAATCAACTGTACTGGTGGAGTGAGCTCCTCGCCCACCCATACAAAACCGACACGTTCATTTAGTTTGTGCAGCTTAATCCCTTTTGATTGTCTTACTAGTCTTGCCTTAGGATAATTTTTAAGACAACGACGTCTTGGCCTATACTTGGCAACGCAACGACAGGGTCGTGCTATACTCTATTCGTGTCTTCAATATATTTGAGGCAGTGCCTCGCCGAGTAGAAACTTATGCAACTCAACCGTGCCAAGACTTTTAATTCTTTCATATGTCTCTAGACCATTCTCGTGCCAACAATGTCAAGGGGACGACTCGTGCTGGTTGTGCCAATACACTTGCTCGTGCCCTAAGATTGAGGTCGTGCCTCCCAAGGATCAACCAGACTTAACCAACTTGTCTTACGGTCCTTCCTGACTTAACTCGAGATGATGCCACATTCATGCCGAAGCACGTGTCCTTGCTATAGCCAAATCTTAGGCTCCGGAATGGTGTTACAACCGTGCACACCAAACTCGTAACTTGCTAGTAATCGACGCAATCCAAAGGCATACACGCGGATAGCCGCTCTTACCGACACATCTATATGAGTAGTCACTAGCAATGTCAAGCTATCCTGGATCTTTTGCATACGGTGACCATTTACGTGGCGAGGTACGAGCTTCCACCGAATGACCCGCAGCCTATATTGTAACGGTTCACTTCAATCGAGTCGTACCGTCGATGAAGGCCGTACAATATCTACAATTCCTCCTAGGCCGACACGAACCCGGCGCCCCGGGATCGCTCGAGGAATTTTGCCCTTGCGTGCAAGTTGTCCAATGACAATGCAAGACTCAACTCAATCTACCAAGTCCTTCCTTATTCATGACTATGCTTTCCATATTTCTATCAAGACTCCAAGTAGCGGGACCGATCTCGCGAACAAGACTTATCGAGACTCCCAAGTAGCGGAACCGATCTCGTGTGCTTCCTTTTCGAGACTTATCGAGACTCGCAAGTAGTGGGACCGATCTCATGAACTTCCTTATCAAGACTTATCGAGACTCCGATCTCGTGAACTTCATTATCGAGACTTATCGAGACTCCCAAGTAGCGAGATCGATCTCGTGAACTTCCTTATCGAGACTTATTAAGACTCCCAAGTAGCGGGACTGATCTCATGAACTTCCTTATCGAGACTTATCGAGACTCCCAAGTAGCGGGACCGATCTCGTGAACTTCCTTATCGAGACTTAGCGAGACTCCCAAGTAGCGGGACCAATCTCGTGAACGAGACTTATCGAGACTCCCAAGTAGCGGGACCGATCTCGTGAACTTTCTTATCGAGACTTAGCGAGACTCCCAAGTAGAGGGACCGATCTCGTGTGCTTCCTTATTGAGACTTATTGAGACTCCTAAGTAGCGGGACCTATCTCGTGAACGAGACTAATCGAGACTCCCAAGTAGCGGGACCGATCTCGGCGACAACCAGTCGCGTGGACTTCCTTTGTCCGTGGCATACTTTTTACTAAACCCATCGTGGCTCGTGCCTTAGATAGACCTTGTTCTCTAGGCGACGCTATCGCTCTAGTCATATACTTTATATGATGAGCCATGTTCTCGTAGGACTATGTGACTTGACAACCGCAGATAGAGCGGGACAGTGCTAGAAATGGCTTAGATCGACCGGCATAACTTTGCCTAACTTAATTGTGCAACGACTTGACGAGCAAAGGCAGCGTTGAGCTTCGCATCGAGAGAACGTGCCGTGCACGCATTCGACTTAGACAACCAAGTTCTTGGGTGCCTAGACATAAGCCACAAGTCGTACAATACGACTTAACCCAAGGGACATGCGAAGGCTATACCAAGCCTTGGACGACGGGACCGTGCATGTATTATCAAGCATTCACGCGGGCGACGCCTATGACTTAGGCTAATTCGAGCGTTGAGACAACTTAGCAACTTAGGCCAACTTCCTTCTCCCAAGCCACGGGATGAAAGATCGAGTGTCATTTTGAAAGCACGCTGAGCAGACTTCTAAGCAGACCGTGGGACCTTTTTCCATGTTCTAACACACTCTAACCCGTCGGGATTATTCCCTTAGCTATGTGGATGCGTCTCTTTTATTATCAAGCCTAACTTGTGCAAGTTGAAAACATGCGATTTATTATGTGAAGGCTAAGATGAGGCAAGTTCACCGAAACTATCCCACCTGAGCGAGGGGTCGCCTCGACCGAGCGAGTCTTCGAGCAGCCGATGCAAGGCTAGGTCCGAATGCCGTCGGCGTTTCGATTCCTTCGATTGACTGAACGGGACGGGCCACTACAAAATAGGTCAGGAAAACATGGCACATGCATAGCAGTACTATCACTAGACATGAACAAGATAATAAAGACAGAAAAGTAATATGAAAAATGAGTAAAAACTACGTGCACGTAAAACTAGAAAATGACCATGATATGAAACGGAAGAAAAGTATGTACCAAGTGAGACATAAAAGAATAGCAGTATAGAAAATCATGTAGGTACTATAAAGTTTGGCAAGATGTACTTGCCTGGTTCCGTGATGTGAAGATAAAGTCTCGCTCCCGTGTCCACGCCTCCGGGATCCAATGCTCCTAAATAATCTATTTAACTACTTATGAAACTTATAACAGAACTCAATTAACTTAATTAGTGTTTTAAACTACTTTAACTATATTCAAATATCTCGTAGGACTACTTAAATTGTATAACATACATACGTGTCCAACGAGACCTCGGAATACAGTTTTAGGATTTTCGACCTTCCAATTAATCGGTTATGACCCCACGTCAATAATACACTTAAAAATCATAGAAATTCCTAAAAATAATATTTAAAACTATTTTCTACAGTATTAACTCTGAAATTCTAGAATTATAATTTATAAAAAATTATGTGACTAGTTGACTACTACGTCAGCTAGTCTACCCGAAACTCGTCCTGAACATGGTCAATTACTCAAAATATCTCAAATATCCAAAAATATATTTTATAAAAAATTTAAAGTACATTATATCTCAGAATTAAGACATGAATACAAGATTTAAGTTATGCTACTAATTTAGAACATCCTAAGTCGGCAGATTATCCGAAAAAGCTAGTTTTGACCCCTAATTTTTCTGACCAGATTTGAGTTGCTAAATTCGTGGAAAAAATACTTAAAAATTCTAATTTCTACATATATGAACACACATAAAATTTAGTTTCGAAAATAACCACTAATAACTTATAGTTCCTTCACATCGGGGTTAAATTTGATCCTACCGAAACATGAATATTACGACTATAAATCATGAAACTTTTATGGGTGAAAATACATAACAAAAGGTAACAAATTACTATTTTTACAGATTTAATAATAAAATCTCTACAGAATTATAGCATAGGTTTGAAATGAAAAAAATTAGGGTTTCTTACCAAAAGTCCTTGCTAGTTGGGTTGTAGAGGATTCTCCTTACCAAAGCTCCCACCTTTATTGCTATCCTTGCTTGCTAATCCTTTCTTGATGAGTTTAGAGGGGTTGGCAATGGCTCTAGATGGTTGGATGGAGAAGATGGAATTTTTATGGTTTGTTTGATGGAGTTTGGATGGAAGAATGATGAAAGGAGTTTTTATGGAGGAGAAAGAGTTGTATGATGGAGGGGATGAAGATGATGGATTTGGATGGAGGAGGTGCTGCCAAATTTTGGAGAGAAAGAGGGGGTTGGTCGGCTATGGAGAGGAAAGAAAGAGAGTAATTAAGTTAGGGTTTGGGTTTGGCTAAAAGTAGGTATATATATGGGCTTTTTGGGATGCTGTATGAAAAGGAATTAGAATCCTATTCCTAATGAGATGTTCGGCCAAAGGGGAGATTTCTTGGGGGACCATTCCATGGTGGGGGTCCACTTGGTATGGTTTGGTTGTTTGGTGAGTTGGCTAATTGATTGGATTGAGGATTAAAAAGGTCTTTCCTGATATAGACTAATTAAATCATCTTATATAAATACAATCCAAATCTGAATTATATATATATATATATATATATATATATATATATATATATATATATATATATATATATATATATATATATATATATATATATATGGAAGCGGATCAAAAGCCCCCCTTAGAAAACCCCCTAAAAAAAACCCTAACTCTAATTCGTAATTTAATGTTAATATTAATGTTAATATTAATATTAATGTTAATATTAACATTAAATACTAAAATTAACATTAAATTTAACATTAAAATTAATATTAGCATTAACATTAACATTAATATTAACATTAACATTAACATTAATATAAAAATAAAAATAAATTAATATTAACATTAATATTACGGATTAGAGTGAGGGGGGTTTTTAGGGGGTTTTCTAAGGGGGGATTTTGATCCGCTCCCTATATATATATATATATATATATATATATATATATATATATAAATATATATATATATATATATATATATATATATATATATATATATATATATATATATATATATATATATTAATGCCCACATAGGTTTGGGTTGGACTTTGGGTCAAATATAAACTAATGCCAACTAGGATTACACGTAGACACTTTCAATAAATAGAAACTTTCCAAAATTGAAAACATATTAATATTAATAAAATATATATACAAAATATATATCAACATGAAGGTATTTGAGAGTACTACATGTCTATTTAGATTTGGATTTGGTTCGGGTCAAGTCGGGGCTAAATTGGTATAACATGGTCTCCTAGAAAGTCAATAATCTAATAATTAAATAAATAAATCATCGGTGGGGGTTAAATCGCAACTTGGCCTGGTTTTTCTAGTTATAACACACCTATGGCTCGGCCATCCCTGCCGTGGCTAAAACACTAGTCAAAGCACACGTGTACACTATCCGTGTCATAATTCTTAGTCGTCTTGTACTCCAAATCTTAACCATAGCTAAGGTCATCTATAATAATAACTATTTAATCAAAAATATTCATAAAATCCACAAAATCCTATTTAAATCAAATAAATAATAAAAAATAATTCCAAAAATTCAGGGGTGTTACAGTCTTTCTGAGAGAGAAGACCAGAGTTGATTCTGTTGCCTTACTCACTCTTCAGGTTGAGTCGACAAGGAACTGGCACCAACAAGAAGATCCAAAGATGTAATAGACCTCCATTTGTTATATTTAGAATAAAAATCTAAGATGTAATAGATTTCCATTAAGACGTATCTATATTTTTAAAGAAGGCATAAAGAATGATTTTTATCTCCTTTATGACTTGATTTGATGTGATGATATAGAAAATAGAATCCAGAGGTAATGTGGACGTGAATTCATTTTTCTATTGATGATCTTCAAGCCAGCAGGGACTCAAAGACAGGGTATCATGTCTAAAAAGAGGATATCTATGATAATACGAATTTATCATAAAGATAAGATATCTTTTAAAACAGCTGGGTTTCAAAAGACAGAATTGATGATTTAGATGGTCTCCACGGGGATTTTGAGTATTTATTATCTGTGGCTTTATTTACGATAAAGTAAATAAATGATAATAAATATAGGCCTAAAAAGATTGATATGTGAATAAGCATGCCTTTTCAAAAAAAGGTCGTTTCGGTTCCTGCGGCAAACAATAAACGGAGACCTATTCACGAGATGAAAAGGGTTGAATGAAGGAACATGCATTTTCGAGGAAAGGTTGTTTCGATTCCTGAGACAGAACGTTTGGCCTTTCTGTCTAGAAATAGTGCAGAACTTTTGAGAATGTTATCCACACCTATCCTTTCATCGCAAATGTCTTCCGAAGATGTATATCTGTCACGCCCCAGAACCAGAATACTGGAGAGCGGGGGCAGACATAGCCAGCTACGTATATTGAAGTGCAACCCACCTCTCTATACGGTCACGGCTGTCTAGATACATGAGGGTTTGACTACAATCTATCAGTCTCTTAAGGTCAAGAACAAGCCTATTGTCTCAATCACAAGCAAGTATTAATAGTCACAAGATGTAAGATCACCAAATATACAATAGTAAGGCATCCCAAACATTACATATTAAGCTGATCATGAAGCTAGTCATTACAAAATGTGAGGACTAGCAAGAGTTTAGTCATACATGATCAACCCTAGGATCTGTCAATCATGTTACAGCCCGAGACAGTAAGTAAAGGTGCAATCGAGCTAAACATGTGCTCGTCGGCTAAATGTCTCAAAAGAATATTTTTACAATAAAGTGAAAGAGCCAAAAATAACCTACTCGTTTCTCTGGTTACGTCTGGTGGTCACCATCGGGCTGGAAGGGCGGTTGATCCTCTGGAGCTGCTCCGAAATCTGGCCATACAAAACCAGCTAGGTCAGATCCCAGAATGAGCAAGTGCCACAAAGGAAGCTTCACTTAGGAACTAAAACCAGCAATTAGCATAAGAGTATAATTAAATAGTAAGAACTGGAAGTATGACAAATCAGAATGATACACGACGAGATAACCATGGAACTATTCAGATAGCCAGGTTACAACCCGTAAACCAAACAAGGACCGGGGTTGTAACCCTTCATCTGTACGGAACTTGGTTTCCCACCATTTATCGGCAAGATAATATAAGAAATCAGTATATATAACAATCTTGTACAGGATCAAGACAAGACTAGATAGATTATTCCCCATTCAACATTCACGGCCAAGCAATAAGTACGGCTTGATACTTTAACTAACTAGGGTTATCACAGGCCTAGTTACTAGCAAGATGCAGTGAGATTATTCCACAGCTACAAGCCCTGCAGACCATCCAGGTTACCCAGGTCAAAATATTAGGGGTTGAATTCAGGTGGGTACATCGTCCAGAAAATGCATGTACCCTTAAGTAGCTTGAAGGGTGTGCCCTACTCGACGGCAGGCTACAGATCCCAAGCGCGCCCAGGTAACGGGATTGCCTGTAGCTGGGAAATCTTTTCATGACTACTGTGTTATTCTAGTTATTAGCCTTAGTCCATTTCAGTAGGTACCCCTGACCGTGGTACTCAGGGGTCCCATCCTAAGCATGATGCAAGACAAGACTGGTTCATTTATACAAGCATAATCGTCCACGGTGTCCAGGCTATTTTATACTTGTCATGTCATGTCAAGTAGCCGTCGCAACAGCTCATCAAGATATATCATGTCAGGTTTACTTGTCAGGAGTGCGCCACGACGGGCCACTATCATGTCATGTTACTTGTCAAGAGTATACCACTACGGGTCACTGTCGTATTCATGGTACATATGCAGGGTAACATAGTACAAGCTTTCCATCAAGAGACCCAAGTACACTGAGGGCCACAAGACCTGAGTTAACAATAATAATCAAATAATAATAATTAATTTATCAAATAAGGGGCTTATGAGTGAGCCGTGCGGCTCAGGCAGAACAAGTATATGAGGCTCAGGAAGCATATGGGACTCATGCGGCCAGAAATGGGGAGGGCGCATGCGGCTCAAAGGGCAGGGTCTCATGCGGCTCAGGAGTTAACTCTTATGCGGCCAGGAATGACTCGGGTCCTCATGCGGCAAAATAGAGACTAGTTCATGCGGCAAGGGTGATGAGCATATGCGGCTGGCAAGGAGCAACGCTATGCGGCTGAAGAAAATGGAGGCCTATGCGGCTGGAAGTAAATAGTCTCATGCGGCTGGCGGGGATGGACCCTTATGCGGCTGGAAATGGACTGAGTCCCATGCGGCCAGGGGAGAAGGCCTATGCGGCTCGGGAATGACTCGGCCTCATACGACTAGTGGAGGAGCGGAGCATATATGGCTGGCGGGGATGGGTCCATATGCGGCTGGAAGTAAATAGGGGCATATGCGGCTGGCAATATCAAGTTCCATACGGCCAGGAAAGGATGGGGGCCTATGCGGCTCAGTTAGGAGCCCATGCGGCCAGGATTTAATCAAAGGTACATGCGGTCCAAAAATACATGCGGCCGGGAATGAAACTTGTCGCATAAGGTTATGCGGCTAAGGAACTGTTCTTCTCCTCCAACCTTCCGAGAAGAAGAACCATGCAAGCCATGACTTCCAAACTTCATAAAACCTTCATCCAGAGTCCAAATCTGAACTTCTATAGGTCAAAATGGGGCAGAACGAAATACTCTACAATATGAAACCATCAGATCTTGAAAATAATAATGTTAAATTGATCAAAACCTAAGAAATCCAAAAATAAAACAAACTTAGATCTACATAAATTGAACCATGGAAATTAAAAATGCTAAGTACTAAAGTGGGTTAGAATGCTGTGAAGAAGAGAATGGAACAATAAAATTTTAGTTCCTCCATGAAGCAAGATGTACTTGCCTAAGCTCTCTCCCTGGTCGGTGGAAGAGTTAATGGAGGGGAAGAAGAAGAGTAATAAAGAGAGAGAAAGAGGAATGGGCTAATAAATGGTAGTGGTGGTGGTAGGTAGGGGGTTCTCCCCTTGGTTTATGATGAACCAAGGCAACCCAAGCCTAGCCGAACCAACCCAAAATAAGCCAAGCCATGAAATGCCAAGATAAGCCAAGCAAGGAATCATGTAATACAAGATAAAATACGTATACGTATACCAAGATACGTAATACGAACCACAGGCATTACAATATCCTAGGAGGCTGAGGCCATCCCAAAGATCGAAGCCGCCATCGACACTCATTCCGACGAGCCTTCGTCACCCATTCGGCCAGACGTAGGAGAAAGCTTGGTTGTTCCTGAATCAAAATATGACACTCTTGCCAAACTGGTGGAGCCTGAAAGTACTGCCAAGGAAGAAGCTCTGAGGAAGGCTGCTCGTGAACTACTGGTGCCATCGGACAATAATATCTTCGAGCTTCTTGCGAAATATATTTTCAATTAAGAGGGCTCTGGTCCTCGTTAATTTTATGTATTTTCTTCTGTCAGAGTTATGCAATAAAAGGAATTTTATTTACATTCTGTTCCTCTGTGTTGATATCTCTTTGTCTTCAAACATGATATTTCTTGAGAAATTTGCCATTAATGGACATCATGGCGACTCGACCATCCATACCAGTCAATTGATAAGCTCCGTTGGAGAAAACTTTGCTTACAATGTAGGGTCCTTCCCACTTCGCTTTGAATTTGTCTTTGCTCATGTGCGTCATAGTCATAGGACGTTTGACGATTAGAACTAGTTCTCCTTTCTGAAATGTTCGGACTTTGACTTTACGGTTGAAGGCTTTTGATAGACGAGCTTGATATAACTCAATATGTTGTTGAGCTAGGAGCCGTTTCTCGTCAAGCGCTTCAAGCTCCTGAAATCTTAGACGATCATTGTTTTCGGTTGTGAGTTCATTGGCAATGGCAATCCTTAGGGAAGGGATCTAGATTTCCAATAGTAAGACGGCCTCGCATCCATATACCAAAGAGAAAGGTGTGCATCATGTAGGAGTATGTACTGTAGTACTGTAAGCCCACAGACATTCTCCAAGCTTTTCACTCCGGTTCCATTTGTTGGTAGAAACAAACTTCTTGAGGAGTTTGATGATGGTCTTGTTAAATGCTTCTGCCAACCCGTTAGCTGCAGGATTGTAAGCTGTAGAAGTAATATTATTGATCATGTTGTCATCGCAGAATTGAGTGAACTTTTGACTGATGAATTGTGGCCCATTATCATGAATGATTCGCCGAGGAACACCGAATCTGTAGATCACATTATGCTTAATAAAATTGATAACACTGCTTGTCTTGACCTCAGCTAGAGGTATAGCTTCAGCCCACTTTGAGCAATAATCAGTTATGGCTAATATGAACCGATGTCCTCGAGACGAGGAAAGGTTAATAGGACCAATGACATCCATGTCCCAAGCTTCAAAGGGTCATGATGCTGCCGTCGGGCTAAGAAATTCTGATGGTTAATGGATGAAGTCAGCATGAATTTGACATGCTCGGCACTTCCTTGCATACTCGATTGCATCAGATACCATCGAGGGCCAATAGTAGCCCATACGGCGAATACGATCCTGTAGTTTATGACCAGGTTGATGTGCGCCACAAACACCGTCATGAGCTTCATAAAGTATTTATTTTTCTTCCTCTCCTGCGAGACAGCGTAGGAGTAAGCCGTCAAACGTTCGTCGGTAGAGTGTCTTTGTAGCATGATTATAATAGAATTTGAGTGACCATCGACGAATTGTTGTAGCCTCCTTAGGATCTTCGGGTAAGATATCATGGACCACGAAGTCTATAAAGGAGTCCTCCAATCTTCACTGATAGTACAAATTTTAACCAAATTGTTGAATTCCATGTTTGAGTTGTTGACTTCAATATTTAAGTTATTCTCGATGCAAAATAACTCTCTATTAGTGATGACGATCATTTGTTGCCTTCATACTGGAATTGCTAACACTGCTGCAAGATTAGCAAGTGCATCAGCCTCTGTATTACACGTTCGGCGTACATGCTCGATGAAGAAACCTTTAAATGAAGTAGCCATCATGATCGCTGCATCATGATATGGGACCATATTTTGATGTCGAACTTCGTACGAGCCTCTAACTTGGTTGACAATCAGTTTGGAGTCTCCGTAAACTTCAAGATACTCAATATCTAATTGTTTAGCCAATTGGAGACCAATGAGCAGAGCGTTGTATTCAGCCACATTATTGTAACACGACTCATCTAAAGAATAAGCTCTTTGAATAGCTAACCCTTCTGGTGAGACGAGGACGATTCCAACTCCAGCGATAATAGCACCTTTTGGTCTGATTCTGGATACACCATCAAAGAATAGACGCCAGGTAAGAATTTCTTCTGAAATCATGTTGGACTCTAAAGTTTCGTCTGGAATCTCGTCGTAGAGTTCAGACGTTTCGGGAATTGGATGAGCTGCCAGAAAGTCAGCAAGGGCTTGACCTTTAACAGACTTTTGAGGAACATAAACCATATCATATTGTGCTAACAATATGGCCCATGTTGCAAGCCTGGAATTGAGTGTACTGGGCTTCTTCATCAGGACCCGGAGAGGGTTAACTCTAGAAATAACATGAATAGTTTGGCCAGTGATGTAAACCCCCTAAAAAAAATCTCTAGAATATATTTTGTATTTTATTGATCATATTATTATTATGAATTATTGAAAGTTGATTTACCTTTTTGGAGAACTATCAAATATGAATTTTAGGAACAGGGATTACTTATAGGGATTTATTATTTTTGAAAAAATAATAATCTATATTTTGGTTATATAGGAAATTGTCTTTTGTGTAGTTAAATATAAGGAGTTATATATATAGAGTGTTATATATATATATATATATATATATATATATATATATATATATATATATATATATATATATATATATATATATAAATAATAATCTATATATAAATTGTCTTTAGTGTAGTTAAATATAAGGAGTTATATATATAGAGTGTTATATATATATTTTATATATATATATATATATATATATATATATATATATATATATATATATATATATATATATATATATATATATATATATATATATATATATATATAACACTCTATATATATAATATATATATATATTTATATATAGAGTGTTATATATATATATATATATATATATATATATATATATATATATATATATATATATATATATATATATATATATATATATATATATATTATATATATATATATATATATATATATATATATATATATATATATATATATATATATAACACTCTAAAAAAAAAATATATATATATATATATATATATATAACACTCTATATATATTATATATATATATATATATATATATATATATATATATATATATATATATATATATATATATATATATATATATATATATATATATATATTAGGTAATAGATGGGTTCTTTTAAAAATAAAATAAAAATAGCCAAAATCTCGCGAGAAGCCCAAGTCCCTTAACCCGCGACCAAGGGCCCCAAACCCCTTCTGTTTATCTGCAGGTGTATATATATACTTGTTTTTCATAAATAAATTCTATTTATTTATTGTGTTTCTGAGAAAATTACGACTGTAGAAATCTGATCTAGAAGACGATCACTTTATCCCTTGGACGATGCGATGAAGAAGGCTCGGACCCCGAAGAATTTGGACAGCAACTGGGCAATCTCTCTGTTCTCTCTGAATCGAATCTGGTGTCTGTTGAAGGTGGAGAAACTCTCTTTTATAGAGTTCTGGATAACTGCTCTGGCATACGCTCAGTCAGTTACTTGACGTGTGCATAACTGCAGGGACGCGTGGCGAATTTTGGTGGAGACACGTTGAGAGTAGTGGAGTATATCCAGGAGAGATTGATGGCATGAATGCCACGTTGTATAATTTCTGAATGAGTGGTGTGAGAACATATGTTGACTGTACATTTGAAGTCATTCTGAATGCATTTGCTTTGATACGCTGTCTTTTGGAGA
The DNA here is from genome assembly GCA_029216955.1 of Iris pallida. Lineage (NCBI taxonomy): Eukaryota > Viridiplantae > Streptophyta > Magnoliopsida > Asparagales > Iridaceae > Iris > Iris pallida. Next base: position 9,495,408 of record JANAVB010014200.1, read on the forward strand.
AGCATGACTAGCATACACTATCTTGTTCGAAGAGAAGTCGCATGGAGTTCATACTCTCACTTGGGTGACAAGAAGTCGTATGGAGTATACACGCTCACTTGATGAGGAGTCGTATGGAGTACATACGCTGCCTTGATGAGGAGTCGTATGAAGTCCATACACTGCCTTGATGAGGAGTCGTATGAAGTCCATACGCTGCCTTGATGAGGAGTCGTATGAAGTACATACACTGTCTTAATGAGGAGTCGTATGAAGTACATACGCTGCCTTGATGAGGAGTCGTATAACTAGAGAAGTAGACACGTGGCTGTCCTCAATCTTCTCGAATACGCCATATCTCCCAATAACTGACAAATATCTCTCGAGCGTCGTGTTGCAGATATGACGGCTGACAGACTGTTAGAAATGACAGTAATGATGGCTGTACATTTATGATGGCTAATGAACTGTCCTCGTAAAAGACAAAATCAATTCTCGAAAATCCATACAACGATTAATTCTCCTAAGACAGCTGTTCTTTGCACGAAAGACGAAGTGTCAGATTCATCCCTCACTGAGCGTATGCTGTGCTGTCAGTCAAGAAATAATAAAATATTCACTGAGCGTATGGCTTTTAGCTGAGCGTATGACCTTTAGCTGAGCGTATGGCCTTTGGCTGAGCGTATTGCCTTTGGCTGACTTGGTCTTATGTCAGCGTGTCAGAATTTTTCACACCCTACAAGACCCCCTTCAAAGTTTTCGAACTTTATGATTTTCGAAAGTTCGAAATTACTTTGAACTCAAAATAGGAATAAGTCTTGACACGCTGGCACGAGTTTGTTATTTCCTCGATATCAGTGCATATCTCTAGGGATTCTGTATTTTGAAAACGGCTACCGTTTGGGCTTCTCTTTCTTCTATAAATAGACCTTTAAGAACTTAATTCCTTTCTTTACTTTTGCCTTCGTCTTCGAGAGAGAATCCAGAGCTCAAGCCTTCTTCTTCTCCAACCTAATCTTCGTCAATGGCACCCAAGCTCGATGCTGCCGCGAAGGGGAAAGGCAAGGCTCCTGCAGAGCCGTCTCGACCCGCCGCCACCGCCGCAACCACTAGGAGAACCGCCGAGCAGCGTCTTCCATAGAGCGAATTTCCGTTGAAACCCCTATACGGTGAGGATAGGGATGATGAACAGTAACCATCCCTTTTTAGGGCTCTAGTTAGGACAAAATCAGAAAACGTATCCCCTTTTTAGGGTCGATACGTCAGAAAATACACTTCCCTCTTTAGGGTTTAGTCGTATTCCATGTTTTTCGTCTATACGAAAAATATGTTTTGAGCATATTTCTGTAAGATACGCGTATCTTTGATAGAAATGTCAAAATACGCTGATCTGAAGGAATACGCTATGTCAAGTCGTCTCGTTGAGATACGCTGACTCTCTTATTGGCATATTTTTGATGAACATCTTGCTAACCATACACTGCTCTTTGGAAAATTCCATACGACTGCTTGCTTTGGTTAGATTGAACTTAGAATCTGTCATACGCTTAGGACAGACTGAGCGTAAGTTAATCTTTGAACTTGACATACGCTTAGGATGGATTGAGCGTAAGTTGATCTTTGAACTTGACATACGCTTAGGATGGATTGAGCGTAAGTTGATCTTTGAACTTGTCATACGCTTAGGATGGATTGAGCGTAAGTTGATCTTTGAACTTGTCATCCTTTTGTAAGGATTTTTAACCTCTTATTTTTCCTTTGTAGTGGATATTCTGGCCCAAGAAGCACAGTTTGAAGGATGTGCAGGGAGCAATTATAAGAGTGATCTATCCCATGTCCACTTTCCACAGTTTGATGAACCTTCCACGAGAATAGCCATTCTAAAAAATCAAGATAGCGAAACCCTGCTGAGTCTGATAAGTGGTCAACCACTGCAGAGTGTGGACAGTGTTACCCACCCAAAACCGACATTTTTATTCGGGGACGCTATTGACAGAAGCTCCCAGCCAGCCTCCGATAAAGTATCATACTCGTACTACCGGGATGGTGATGCGACTCAGCCGATGTACTTGACTAGATTGTCTAAGAGTATCAACATAGCTCGCTTATTCCATGCGAGTCACCAAAGGCATATGAAATGGGATATTACTCCAACCCGTCAAGCAAAAGCTGGATGGGTAGGGTACAGACAGGGAAGATTTTGCAGTGGTACTGAACCGCATGTTTCAGTTTTGAGAGGATTATTGCCAGCCACAATTCCCTCTGAGGACTCTGCACTTCTGATTCCGGTTAGAGTCCCGATATTCGCGAACGAATTTGTACAGCTAGAAAATGTTGTTTATCCGAAACAGTCCATGAGACTCACTGGTCTCGTGAACCCAGAGAATACCAGATGGACTGCTCTCGTGAGATGGATTCTGAGAGATTATGGAGAACAGTTGAAGGTGATAGGCCTGTATGATGCCATCAAGTGTACTGCTTATGGTTTTAGGCCGAACCCAGACTTGTTCCTGGCATTAGCAGAAAGGTACAACTACCGCACCGGAACTTTTATGACTCCGAGAGGCGAGATGGGATTCGCTCTCCACGAAATGGCGTACATTTCTCAGCTGCCGACAGGAGATCTACCGTATGAGGAATATATCCCGTTTATTGATGAAATGAACAAGATCTCTGACGCCAACCCGCTAATTCTTCATGTCTTCGAAGAATTAATGTGCCACTATAGTATCTGTAAGGCCTTTTATAAGGCAAAAGATATAGATTCAGGCTGCTATACTTCGAAGTGGATGGCCTACTTATTCCAAGGCCGCACCAAAAAAACTCAGAAGAAGAAGAAGACCGAACAATATATTGGTCATTTTAAACCTCTGAGTCAAACCGAAATTGACAAATTAATCCGGAAGACCACCCATGATGACATCATAATCGAAGAAGATGAAGGCACCTATAAAGCTGGTGATAGGTTAGAGACCTACATAAAGCAAGGTGGCCGGGCTTTATCTAATGAAGGTCATCTGGCCGGGTTTCTATCCCTTTGGCTGAGAAGATTCGTAGTACCTGGCACCTGTTCAGCAGACAGGATGCACCGAGGAATCGTATTTGCAGCAGTCCGTCTGACGTTCGGGTACAGGATGGACTTGCTAACGGCGATGACATGCCATCTGAATGCTGGTTTAAGAGCATATGCAGACAGAATGTTTACCCTAGCGAAGAAGAAACTTACAACTTTTCCTCGGGTAGAAATGCCCTTCACATATTTGTACGGATGGCTGCTCCTCCACTTTGAATCTCTTATGAGTGCTGGACTGGCCAGACCAGATGACACTTTCTTGGAAAGATACCGTCATACGCCAAAGTGGAAATATGACACCCTGACAGACTGCAGGACCATACTGAATCGGGGAGAACTATGGAATTTCACCTGTGTTCCTCCGCCTATCGGTTATGAGACTATGCCTACAAAGATGATTGATGGCACCGGTGCCAATGAACTGGATGATGTTCAGCACGAATGGCTGAAGAGGATCAGACCATCCCACCTGGTCTGTCGCCATGATGACATCACTTATTTGGAGCCATATCTTCCGAGTAGATTTGCTCGACAATTCGGCTATGATCAGTTGCATGTAGGAAATGCAACAACATGCTTCTACCACCAAGGCAGATTGATCGACGGTGCGAGAGCCTGGATATATTATATTGCCAAAGGCACCGGAGCTACCTTTACAATGCCAGATCCGGTGAATCATCAGAGAGGAGCTAAGATGTTGGCGTCTTATGCCAAGTTCTATGTACCTGCGAATACATTTGATGAGAAGTTCAGCATCTTGGGTAAGAGCTTCATTCATGTTAATAAGAAATCAGCCAAGTCAACTCTGCCGGAAGATTGTCACGACCGAGAAGATCCTCTCGCTACTGACGAGGTTTATGAAGAAGTCTCAATGGGGAATCTCTTTTCTGATGAACTTCATCAGCCACTACACGTACCGCTTGGAAGTGCCGAGAAGAGTGTATCTGCTGAGGGTACACCGAAGAGAAAACGTGGCAAGGGTGCTTCCGGGCCTGCTCCAAAAAGAGTTACTCGAGCAGAAGTTCGTAGTCGCGTAGGAATTACTATCCCGGGGACTTCTCCTGCTTTGAGTCAACAAATCAGAGATGCTGACGAAGAAGGTAGTAACTCCAAAGAAGATTATCCTACCATTCCACTAATGAAAAGGGTAGGAAAAAGAAAAGTGGTAGTTTTAAAGACTAAATCTGTAATTTGTCTTGATGCAGAAAGCCCCACCAATCGTGCTGAACGATTGGCTCTAGAGAAGCAAACTGCCCATGCTTCTCAGCAAAGAGTTGAAGCAGAATCTTCTACTGCCAAGAAGATTATTGAAGTTTCTTCTCCTGTACCCTCGGAAACGCAGCCCACGCAGGATGCTAATATCGAACCTACTGCGGAGGATGTGATAGAAGAATCGGCAGCTAAGCTATCTACCGATCGAACAACACCGGCTACCGAGGATCCTTCCAGGGTAATGGATGAGTATGCTGAACCATCCGTACTGGTTTTGAGAGAATCAGTGAAGGAAGCAACCACTCTCGAACCACCTGCTGATTTAGCTTTGATTGAAGTTTCAGAAAGCGACAAGGGTGAAGAAGAACAGGTTGACTATGAACCTTCGTCTCATTCCTTTGAAGATGAGGATATGGAGATTGAAGATGAGTCACCAACTGAAATCCGTATCGACGAGTTGAAGACGGCCGGCCAACATTCAGGGTTGACTCCAGAGCCAGAGAACCTTCTAGAAATAGAAGCCCATGTTCCGAGCACCTCTGGGGCAGGAAGTAGTGAAATGAGACCAGTGTCAGAAGACACTTTGAATAGACTATGAACAGGGCTGAACGATCCTAGAGAAATAGAATACGAGCCAACTTCAGGTAATATTTTATCCAGTAGAGTTTTGTCTTTTCTTGCTTTATTGTCTTTAATTTTGATCAAGCTTCTTTGATTCCAAAAGTTGTAGGAACAACACCAGCGATGAGCTCGACTCATGCTCCACCTGTTCGGACTGATGTTGGTGAGGGAAGCTCACATTTACCAAGTTCTCCAAAAGCACATACTTCTGTTTCCAGAATAGAGCCCATTCCAGCTTCTTCCTTCACAATAGCAGCAACTCCCGGTTTTGAAACGGGAATAGCAAGGACCATGGCGATGTATTCAGATATTATCTATTCATATCTGGATACATTCTCCAGGCGATTTATGAAGGACGAGACTATGCCTTTTTCCAATCTCCGAACGGTGATTAATTTCCCGTTTTTAGCTCTGCGACAGGCTGGTTATGAAACTCAGTGTACTTTCTTTGAGCATCTCCTAGACGATTTGGAAGTAACCATCCACAAATACTGGGAAATCAAGAAAGAAGATATTAAATCCTTGATCGTGGCTGAGATTGCTCAATTGGAACGTGAAGCTCAAACCCAGCAGGCTGCTTTGAAAGAATTCCTCGCTTTGTCATCCGAGAAGTTAATGGCGAAGGATGAGGAAATAGTAACAACTCGTCAGAAGATAGAATGTCTGGAAACTGAGGAAATATCTAGAGCTGAAGAACTCCAAAAATTAAAGAAAGAATTAGCTCGTCTCCAGGAGCGCATTGCATCCGCAGAAAAAGAGCAATCTGATATTATCGCTGCTCGTATAGCTGAAGCTACCCGCTATCAAATTCTACAGCAAGAGCGGGAACAGATGCAAGCTGAGCAGATAGAAGAAACTAATCATCGTAGTTCTGTTATCATTAATTTTGACCAACAGATGGTTGCAATTGAAGCAACAGAGTGAATTCATAAAGCTCATGAAGAGAAGATGAATAGTGTACTTGCTCATATTCAGGAGATAATTACTCCTTCTATTCAATAGATTAATACTCACTTGTAATCAATATTTTGATTTTGACTGAGGAAATGAGCACTTTGATCTGATTTCGATTTTGTGTATGATATTTTTGTAGAAAATATGTTCAGAGGTAAATAATACATGACATATTTCAATAGAATAAAATATACAAATGAATTTTGTAATTTCATCAGATGATATTAAACCAAAAAATTTAGTTTAATACTGATTAGAGAAAACAGAATTCAGATATAAAGATATCTTTGAACTCAATTTTCCATGATCTTTGGACTCGGAAATCAAAAGACTAGATATCATTTTCATAGAATAGAAAATATGATACTGAGATAGAAAATTCAGAGGTAATATGGACGTGATTTTCTATATGAGATCTTTATTAAATCCACTGGGGATCTAATAAGACAGAATATCAAATTTTTTGGGAAGATGATATGTGGTAGAATATCAATTTTCGCTGGGGATAACGATATCAAGACGACTTTTGTGAGGAAGAATAAACTCTGATTTTATATTTGCTGGGGAATAATCGCAGCAGATGAAAATATTATATATTAATAAGATTTATACATAATATTTCTTTAAGAATTTGTCGTTGATAGGCATCATCGTGACTTTACCATCCATAGAGGTAAGCTGATATGCTCCGTTTGAGAAGACTTTGTTTACGACGAATGGGCCTTCCCATTTCGTGTCGAACTTGCCTTTGCTCATATGTGTCATAGTCATCGGACGTTTGACGGTAAGAACAATTTCTCCTTTCCGATATGCTCTGACTTTCACCTTCTGGTTAAAAGCTTTTGAAATTTGGGCCTGATACATTTCAATATTTTATTGAGCGTACAATCGCTTTTCGTCTAGAGCTTCTAGCTCTTGAAGTCGAAGATGATCATTGTTCTCTGTTGTAAGTTCATTGGAGATTGCAATTCTCAGAGAAGGAATCTGGATCTCGAGGGGAAGGACAGCTTCACACCCGTATACCAAAGAGAAAGGCGTACACCCGGTCACATTGCGAACTGTGGTGCGGTAGGCCCATAAACATTCACCAAGCTTCTCGCTCCAGTTGCGTTTGTTAGAAGAAACGAACTTTTTCAGGAGTTTGATGATGGTTTTATTGAAAGCTTCTGCCAATCCATTAGCTGCTAGATTATATGCTGTAGAAGCTAGGTTATTAATTCGATGGTCGTCGCAGAATCGAGTAAATTTCTGACTGACGAACTGTGGTCCATTATCATGGATAATACGCCGAAGAACACCAAATCGATAGATGACATGATGCTTGACGAAGTTGATGACGTTGGAAGTTTTGACTTCGGATAGCGAGATTGCTTCAGCCCATTTGGAAAAGTAGTCGGTTATTGCTAGGATAAACCGGTATCCTTTTGATGACGGTGGGTTGATGGGACCAATGATGTCCATGCCCCAGGCCTCGAAGGGCCATGATGCCGCTGTCGAGTGTAAGAACTCTGACGGTTGATGGATAAAGTCTGTATGGATTTGACAGGCTTTACATTTTCGGGCATATTGAATGGCGTCAGCCACCATCGTGGGCCAATAATAACCCATACGTCGGATGCGATCTTGAAGTTTAGGACCTGGTTGATGGGCTCCGCAGACACCATCATGTGCTTCACGGATAATCCGTTGTACTTCCTTACCAGCGATGCATCGGAGGAGAAGACCGTCATATGCCCGACGATATAGTGTCTTTGTCGTATGATTATAATAGAATCTGAGAGATCGACGCCGGATAGATGCTGCTTCGTTCGGATTATCGGGAAGTATGTCATACAATACAAAGTCTAGAAATGGACGTCTCCAGTCTTCGATCATGGCTTCTGTTTTGTTGGAAAAGACGTATTCCATAGTAGAATCGGAAGAAGACGAGGATGCTCTGTCAAACCCTAATCCAGTGTTAAGGTTAAATTCATCAGGGTTGAGAGAATTTTCGTTTGGGTCATGGAGAAAACCCAAAGCCAAATTATTCTCGACGTAGAATAGCTCCCGGTTATAAACCACTATCAATTGTTGACGTCTGACCGGTATGGCTAGCACAGCGGCAAGATTAGCCAAAGCATCGGCTTCTGTATTACAGGCTCGCCGAACGTGTTCAATAAAGAAACCTTCAAAGAAAGAGGCCATCGAGAGTGCTGCTCAGTAATAAGGTATCAAATCCTAATGACGGACTTCGTATGTACCTCTGATTTGATTGACGATAAGTTTGGAGTCTCCATAAACTTCTAAATACTGAATATCCAGATGTTTAGCAAGTTGAAGACCGATGAGCAACGCATTGTATTCGGCTACATTGTTTGAACATGATTGATCCAGAGAATAAGCCCTCTGAATAGTCAGCCCTTCCGGGGATACAAGAACAATCCCGACTCCGGTGACAATATCGCCATTGGGACCTATTCTAGACGCTCCATCAAAGAATAGACGCCAGGTAGGAGTTTCTTCAGAAACCTGATTTGAATCTATAACTTCATCTGGAATCTCATCGTATAATTTAGAATCCTCTGGAACTGCATGAGCTGCCAGAAAATCAGCAAGAGCCTGTCCTTTAACTGACTTTTGAGGAATATAATGCATGTCATATTGAGCTAACAAGATTCCCCAATTAGCTAGTCTGGAATTGAGAATACCGGGTTTCTTCATCATAATCCTGATGGGATTCACTCTGGAAATAACATGAATCGTTTGACCGATGATGTAATATCGCATCTTCTGAATGGCAAACATTAATGCTAGGCATTCTTTCTCAATTGGAGAATAACGCGGTTCAGCACCTGTCATTGTGCGACTGAGGTAATAAATAGCCTGTTCATGGCCATCTTTGTTTTTTTGGACGAGCAATGCACCGAGAGAATGATCCATGGCTCGAACATATAGAAGAAATGGTATTCTCGAAATGGGAGGTACCAAAACTGGAGGTTTCATGAGGTACTGTTTGATGTCATCAAATGCTTTTTGACATTCTTCGTTCCAAACGAAGGACACACCTTTCTTCAGAAGTTTGTTGAACGGTCTGCAGCGTCCTGATAAGTTAGAGATGAATCTCCTGATATAAGCAATTCTTCCTTGAAATCCTCGTAGCTCTTTTAAGGTGCGTGGAGGACGCATCTCTTGGATGGCTTTGATCTTCTCGGGATCCACGTGTATACCTTTAGCGGTAATGACGAAGCCGAGAAATTTACCACTAGAGACGCCCAGGAAGGACTTAGTAGGGTTTATCTTAAGTTGATGTTGACGCATTAAATCAAAGATAGTCTTCAAATCTTGGATGTGATCCTCTTTTTGTCGACTATTGACTGCAATATCATCAACGTAGCATTCGACTGTTTTTCGGAGATGTTCGCGGAATATAGTGCTCATTGCTCGCTGATATATTGCTCCTGTATTTTTGAGACCAAACGGCATCACTGTGTAACAGTATGTACCGATCGGCATTCTGAAGGAAGTATGTCTCTCGTCATCTGAAAACATTTTGATTTGGTTGTACCCCGAATACCCATCCATAAATGACATTCGTTCGAAACCACACGTGTTATCGATCATGACGTCGGTGATTGAAAGAGGAAACTCGTCCTTAGGACAAGCCGCATTGAGATCGTGAAAGTCTATACAGACTCGGATCTTGCCAGTCTTTTTGAGAACAGGAACAATGTTAGCCACCCACTCAGGATGTTGTTCCTCTCGGATAAATCCGGAAGCCATAAGCTTGATGACTTCAGCTTCAATTGCATCCATAATGTCTGGACGAAATCGTTGCTGTTGTTGTTTGACTGGTTTAGCATTCGGCATGATATTAAGTTTGTGTGTTGCGATCTTCGGATCTAGCCCTGGCATATCCTCATAACTCCAGGCGAAGACATCGATGTAATTATGAATAAGCTTGATCATGTCTTGCTTATCTGTTTCTGAAAGACTTTCGCTGATGAATATTGGCTTGGGGGATCCCTCCTCACCAACATCAATTTGGATCAATTTATCTTCAGTGGGAGGTTCTCTTTGCTCGAACCTGAATTCCTATTGGTTGTCTAATCTTTGAGCCCATTGTTCCGATTCGGGTGATATTTCAAAATCATCTTCATCTTCATCATTTTCTTGCGGACCATCGGCGGAGACCATATTGGCGGATAGAGTAGAACGATAAAAATCGCCAATACTTGTGTCGGAATCCCAAGAGAAGGAATCGGAAGAATCAGATCGTTCGTCTCTGTCGGATTCTGGATCCTCATGGACTGTGTTGATGAAGGGGGTAGGAGTAATATAACCCAATCCGTATTTTGTCCTTCCGTATTTTAAGGGAGGAATTCGAACAGGTATTCTTCTTTCTTTTCCACTACTGAGGCCATTTCTGAAGTTATAGCCCATGTTCTTGATGATGTTTTTGGACTGCTGACTGTAGCGACGTAGTTGTAACCTTCCGGTATCATCATTTTTGTCGTCGTCTTCCAGATTAGGAGGATTCTGGGGCCCCTTGCAGAAGAATATTAGAGTTTCTCCTGATTTTCTAACAGGAACAAGGAAGTATGAATTTTGTACAGACTCTAATGATACTTCTGTATGAAGAGTTTGAACAACTCCTATAGTTAGTGGTTCTAAGTTATCTAGCAAATGTAAATAACTTTGTACATGATTACAAACATCAATATACTGTAAAGGAGATGCTTTATTAATATCAGATGCTGTATTTACAGAAGAAGGCTGAGCCTTAGTAGATTTAGTCAAATTAATGACTAAAGGGGGAGAAGAAGGACGAGCAGAAGTTTTGTTTCGATTAAGGTCGATAACAAAAGGCTCAGAGGAGGTGAGCTCCCTTGAAGAGGATCGTGGATAAGTAGTACGTCCACTGACTGGAATGACTAGAGTATCTGGTCTAGCCTGAGAAGATGGTGAGAGAGTGGTGCGTCCACTGACAGGGATTATCAGCGAACTTTGTGGAGCTTGGGAAGGCAATGAAGTGGTACATCCACTGACAGGAATTATCAGTGGGCTTTCTTCAGATGATTTAGTAGATCGCGGATGAGTGATATGCCCTTTTACAGGAATAACAAAGGTGTCAACTTTCGATGTCTCATCATCATCCATAGCTTGTAAGACTTTCGAATACTCATCTTTGTACATACGAGAGTCACTGTAGTAAGCTTCGACTCCTCTGAAAGGATTAATGTCCGCGACTTCTTTTTGAACTTCTCCATTTTCATCAATGTATTTGAAGCACTGGTGAAGAGTGGAGGGGACGATATTGTGTTCATGGAGAAAAGGTCTTCCCAAGAGCAAGTTGTAAGATCCAACTAACTCGATCACGTAGAATGTGACACTCGCCCGGAAATTACCTATTTGTATTTTTAGGCGAATTTTCCCCAGAGGTTCGCTCTTGCCTTGGTTGAACCCTAAAATGGTAGTGACTGTCTTGACTAGACAATGAACTGGAATCCGTAAGGCATCCAAGAGACTCTTAGGTATAATACTTAGAGCTGATCCTGGATCAATTAGAATACGGTCGACCTTCATCGTGTCAATGTACCCAGTAAAGTAGAGAGGCCGATCATGACGATTGTCCTCTAGAAGCATATCGTCTTGGGTAAAAGTGATGTTCGGAATGATTTCTAAGACACTGTTGCAACGTAGGCAAGTCACCGGCTCTGCTTCCGGCTTCTTTAGATGAATCAGGCAAGAGTCTGCTTGCAGTAGAGCTTCACTTAACATTTTCTGAGTTTCCTTGGATAAACGTAAAAGTTCGAAGATGGACAACCTGGCTGGAGTGTTAGCAAGTTGAGCCAGAATGTCAAAATTATATGGCTTCTGCAATCCGGAAGAAAGAGACTTCTTGATTGGTTTGTCGAAGCGGGCAGGTTGCTTCCCTTTGTCGGCTGTTGTTGGTTTAGAGGGAATCGTTTCAGCAGGAGCATTTGAAGGTCCTTCGTTAAAGATGGGTGCTGGAGCTGCAACCGGAGGGACATCAGGAGTTTCCTCAGGAGCTTCAGCATAATCTTTCAGATATGTTTTTCCTGACCGGGTTCCGGAGAGAGCTTCGACTTCAGGCTCAGGTTCCGGGTCTATCGAAACCATGTTGCAATCCTTGATCTTGTTCTTGGTTTTTCGGTACTTGATGAGAGCTTTAGTCCAGAAACCGAGGCCAACACGGGATTGATTATGTCTCAAAGTGAGGGCTAGAGGTGCTTGGAGTCCTTTGCCGGAGTTTAAACCAGGAGCAGTGGCTAGATCATAACCCATCTTTGCCATTAATTCACGAGATTGTGAACTATATAGATGAAACGCAGGTTTGTATTTGTCTTCGGATCGAGGTACAGTTGCTGCCTCTGTAGGGGGTGACTTTCCTGCTAGGATGAAAGTAGGGGTTAGAGAAAGATTGGGTGTGATGCTAGAAGTCATATGGCATGACTTAGTCTTCCCAGGTTTCTTTTTAGACAAAGGAGCCTTCCGAGGAGAAGAGGAAGACGTCTCGAACTCCGTCTCTAAATCGGGGTGGATCCACATAATCTCTCCCTTTTTAGTGGTGACGGGAACAAGTCCTTCATTCTGGGCTGGTGGCATATTCACAACTTCAAGGGTTGCTTTGGGGATGGGACAATCCCATTTTCCACCAATAACGGAGGGAAGTCACCGAACTGCATCGAAATCACATTTGCTGTGACTGTCTTGTCTTTAGGTGTTAGTGTCACAGCTCCTGATTTGATCATTTCTTGGATCTTTCCTTTTAACACGAAGCAAGACCGGATTGTATGATCCAGCATTCTGTGATATGGACAGTATTTTGGATGATCCGTCTTGTTGGCTTTATCAGGCTTTTTGATATCTGGCAGTTGTATCTTGTTACCTTTAAGTATACATTCGAAGATGCCTTGAACATCGTCGTCGTCGAAGGAGTATTCTTCCTTCGGTCGAGGAGGTCTCTGTTGTTGATTTGTTGGAGCTGGGGTAGCTTGGGCAGACATTACCTCTTGATTTTTGCTCTGGAGATTGACTTCGAGAGTCTCTTTTCCTTTGCGATTGTTGGGTCGCGTACTATTGCTAGTACTTTGACTTGATTCATTGGGAGTCATGTGTACCCCCAGACCTTTGAAAGTCTCAGCACTGACTTCAGCAGCTTTGGCACTGACGATGAAGGAAGGCCAATCTTGGAACTGAGTGGATCCTGTCCACATGCTGATGATTGGTAAGAGGTTCGACTTGCAAGTGTCGATAGTGACGGCATCGGGAGTTCCGAGAGGCATTTTTAGAGCTTCTCTTCTGAATCTTTCAATGAAGCTCTCAGTGCTTTCATTATTTTTCTGTTTGATTCGTATAAGGGCTGACATGGTCATGTCGTTAATGCCTTCATAGAATCGTTCTAGGAACATCTGTTTGAACCCGGCAAACGAAGTAATGCACCCATCAGGGAGACTTCGATACCATTCATAAGCGGTTCCTTTAAGACAACCAACAAATACCCGAGTGAGGAGGGCATCTTTCGGTTGCAGCTGTTCAGTCATTACCTCAAAGTGATTGATGAACTGACTTGGGGAGGTGGTCCCATCAAAGAAAGAGATGGTCGGAGGCTTGTATTTTGGGGGGTACGATACATCCTTCCATTGTATGGGGTAAGGCTGCTTGATACCTAATCTTTGTAATCCGTCCTTTTGCTTGAACGCTTCGAATTGAGACCGAAGATTCTTCAACTCTTCAGTGACCGCTCCGGAAGATTGCGGTGTCGTTGCTTGTTGGACATAATTGGGAGGAGGGACTGCAGTATATGTACCACCCCCAGCTCCGGACCGACTTGGAGTGGGCTGTACATGAATATTAGACTGTACTCCCGGAATAGTAGAAGGTTCCAGATTTGGGGCAACAGGAGTATTTAATACCACTGGTGGTACTGTTTGTTGAACTTGCTGAGTTTGTTGCTGAGCTTGTATAAGAGTATGCATAGCAGTCAATGTATCCGCCATGGTTCGTAACTGTTGTTCCAAGGAAGAAATCCTTTGTTCATGAGCCTCAGTGCTAGTCGAAGGTTCGTGATTGCCATCTACCATATAAGTGGTAATCATTCGAGGTATCGACGATGAAACAGTCTGTTCCGAATCGTCGCTATGAGAGTCAGCATCTCTCCCGGGGCTATTCATGGGAGTTAATACTGGGAAGTTGGACTCTCCTAGGAAGTCCTCCGTGGTCTCAGGATTATCACCTGGATGAGAAGAAGAAGAGACACTGGTTGAAGCTCCGGTTCTGGATCTGGTGCCGAGGTAAACACCGTCTTCAGAATCAGATCGTATTCTACCCCCAGTATTTCTGGAGGTCATGTTGATGGAAGCATAAAGAGGTTCGTCTTCGTCTGATATTGGTTCATGTTGAATCCGTTCGAAGACAGATCGTCTTTTCGGTGAACAACAACACTAGATCACGACCCGAGGTTGGAAGTTACAACAATGCTCTTCATGACGAATATGAGCAATGTCAGAGACAGATGGAGTGTTGATTCTCAGCTTGTTTTGCAGATGTTCCCGGAGATCTGTGGAAACGGATTGGAAAGTGTTTGAAGATAGTCTCTGTGTAGAAACTTGTCTTTTATTCTTCTGTCTTTTTGGTTCTTGAATGTATAAAGACCTATTGATCTGAGCGATATAGTTCTTAGCATATTGTGCATCAGGGTCCATTATACTTGTCCCAGTTTGATAAGGCTTCTTTATGTCGGAAGTAGAACCGAGACGATTCTGGTTAAGCTTGTTACGAAGGTCCATAGGAGGTACAACTTTGGTATCAGTCCTGGATACTTGTAATTTGCCTTTCTCGGATCGGGAAATTTTGAGAGAAGGAAGATGAATATTATTCCGACTGGGAGTCGGTAATAATCCATCTTTAGAGGAAGTAGCCAAAAGGTGTTTTCCTTTGTTTGATCTAGTAAGAGTACTAGTCAAATTAACCCCAGAGGTAAAAATCTTAGGAGCAGAGGAGTTGACTAAAGAGTCGTTCTCCTTGGTTGGCACAAGATGTGCAAGCTGTGGGGGAATCATTTGTATATTCTGTGGAAGAGAACCCCTAGCCTGGCCTTGAGAAACAGTCAAAGGACTGTATTGGTTGGCATACGCTGACTTCAGAGAATTCTTGTCATACGTTGTCTTTTGACTAGCGTATGGTTGGTCAATGATTGTCATGCGCACAGAGTCATTAATGGCTAAAGAGCCGACTGCTGTCGTAGGAGTAGAAGAAGAAGAGACTTTGACATGTCCAGAGATGGGTTTCCTTGGACACGCTGACTGGCTAAAGAATCCATTTTGTCAGCGTGCCTAGGAGAAGCCACTATTGCCGTATTCAGAGAAGCCGAGGCGTACTTCGCTGACGTTGGAGACGTATTCTTGTCAGCGTAGGAAGTGACAGAAGCGTCTCGGGCCGCCGGAGAAGACTTAGGGACATAGACAGAACGTCCCTTCTTCTTGGCAGAGAGAAAAGCGGAGGAAGCAGTTCGGCCCTCCTTCGCCTTGAGCATTTCTTCGTAAACAGATTGGTCGAATTGTACAACCATCATCTTCTTCGTCGAGCCGATCGACGAAGTATCGCATTGAGTTGTTGCTGTCTCGTTATAGGAGACAGCTTTCTCCAGCAGAGTCGCCAATTTGTTTTCCATAAATAAATTCTATTTATTTATTATGTTTCTGAGAAAATTACAACTGTAGGAATCTGATCTAGAAGACGATCACTTTATCCCTTGGACGATGCGATGAAGAAGGCTCGGACCCCGAAGAACTTGGATAGCAACTGGGCAATCTTTCTGTTCTTTCTGAATTGAATCTGGTGTCTGTTGAAGGTGGAGAAACTCTCTTTTATAGAGTTCTGGATAACTGCTCTGGGCATACGTTCAGTCAGTTACTTGACGTGTGCATAACTGCAGGGACGCATGGCGAATTTTGGTGGAGACACGTTGAGAGTAGTGGAGTATATCCAGGAGAGATTGATGGCATGAATGCCACGTTGCATAACTTCTGAATGAGTGGTGTGAGAACATATGTTGACTGTACATTTGAAGTCATTCTGAATGTATTTGCTTTGATATGCTGTCTTTTGGAGAAGCATGACTAGCATACACTATCTTGTTCGAAGAGAAGTCGCATGGAGTTCATACTCTCACTTGGGTGACAAGAAGTCGTATGGAGTATACACGCTCACTTGATGAGGAGTCGTATGGAGTACATACGCTGCCTTGATGAGGAGACGTATGAAGTCCATACGCTGCCTTGATGAGGAGTCGTATGAAGTCCATACGCTGCCTTGATGAGGAGTCGTATGAAGTACATACACTATCTTAATGAGAAGTCGTATGAAGTACATACGCTGCCTTGATGAGGAGTCGTATAACTAGAGAAGTAGACATGTGGCTGTCCTCAATCTTCTCGAATACGCCATATCTCCCAATAACTGACAAATATCTCTCGAGCGTCGTGTTGCAGATATGACGGCTGACAGACTGTCAGAAATGACAGTAATGATGGCTGTACATTTATGATGGCTAATGAGCTGTCCTCGTAAAAGACAAAATTAATTCTCGAAAATCCATACGACGATTAATTCTCCTAAGACAGCTGTTCTTTGCACGAAAGACGAAGTGTCAGATTCATCCCCCACTGAGCGTATGATGTGCTGTCAGTCGAGAAATAATAAAATATTCACTGAGCATATGGCTTTTAGCTGAGCGTATGACCTTTAGCTGAGCGTATGGCCTTTGGTTGAGCGTATGGCCTTTGGCTGACTTGGTCTTATGTCAGCGTGTCAGAATTTTTCACACCCTACAATACTGTCACGACCCGCACCCATTTTTTTTTAACGGGTACGAGACGTGTCCAAGCTAGCCTACGTCGCAGTGTCGGCGGTAGAACGCTGTCACGGCCATGAAGATCAAAATCACAAATAATGCTCATTCACAAAAATTAATTTAACTTACAATGATCACAAGATTTACATTTGCGAAAAAATATAAACTTGTACAAATATTGGAATGACTACAACTTCGCTATCTAGCTAGTTTCTAGGCTTTTGTCTGCAAGTACCCCCATATCTCCCATGCTAAGTGAATCCACGGCTAACCTAAAAAATATTGGTTTCCAGTCAGGAATGGAACGAGCACAATTCACTGAATGCAATTTCAAATAAAGAAAATGACTATACAACAGAGGTTAGACATCAATTACGTGTTTTTGAAAATAAACAGGAATTACGGAAAACCAATAGCAAATAAATAGACACAAAATACTTTTCCCAACTGTTAGAAGTACCTTTGATATGTGATCGGTCTCGGAACAATTATGCGACACTGTCTACACTGTCTAAAGTTACACTGTCTACACTGTCTAAAGTTACACTGTCTACTTTGTATAAAGTTACACTGTCTACAGCAAATAATGCAATAAAGAAACATGGTATACTTTGAAATAATAAATCACTGTTTACACTGTCTAATTGCAATAATAAATCACTTTCTACACTGTCTACTTTGCAATAATAAATCATTGTCTACACTGTCTACTTTGCAATAATAAATCACTGTCTACACTGTCTAAGGTCAGATCACACATCCTTGGTACTTCTCATTCCCGACTCAACAACTTATAATAAAAAATAATCACATAACCAATGGCCAATCAATGAAATATAGTGAAAATCAATATCGAAATGCAGACAATAAACTGTACTCGCATGTGGTCCTCTGCTGGTGAAACCGACAGTCTGAACTACTCAATGTGCCACAATAGTCAAAACCCGTACAAAAGTCCCCGGATGCTGAAATAGACAATACCAATGATCTCAGAATAGTCAAATTAGCTAGGATTGCCTGTCCTTAAGTCCAATTCTGGATACAGGAGCAAAACGGCAATTTCGGACAAAAACGATGTCCGCCGTTGGACCCATTTTGCACCAAAAAGCGTGCCAGAGTCAACGGTCTCTAAAGTCGTCAAACTACATATCTACGAATTTAGTTTTTCGATACGAACCCAACCGTATGTCCAAAGTTGGATTCCGGTGGGCTGTGCACGAAATCGCCCGTTGAGTGGGACCGTGGGACCCGCAAAACGACGTACGATTCAACTGTCTCAGAATTGGACCAAACTTGGCATACAGGACCAGAAAAATGATACGGTCCTGTTGGCGTAAGTTTTGTCTCGATCTGATGAACGTGCACAAAGTAATTAAGAAATTTACACAGAGACCGATACGGTGAATTTCGAGGGATACGCATCAAATTCGTCGCGCACACGCGACCAATTTGAATTTCGTCAAAGCCCAAACGACCACGAAGTCGTTACGCACCTTTTGATGCTTTCGGTTCGCGACCACGTCGCCCGGATTGGCGGGATGCACGTCGTGACGAAGAGTTTTTTTCTAATTTTCTACAATTTTAAAACAGGTTTTTCGCCAAGTTTGGAATCCGATTTCTCGACGTACAGTCGACGAAATCCGATTCTACAAAAAAGGAATCAGAGCCCTATAGGTTGTCTATGAGATTGTTCAATTAGGTTTTCAAGTCGATCGTCGGTTAGACAGAATTTTGACTTCAAACATGGAGTCTCTAACTGTTAAAACTGTTCATACTCGACCAGAATTTTCGCCAATTGTTGGCTTGATTTACAACGTGTATATTGTGACTCGACTAAATCTAATTGAAGAGAATTAAACCAGGTTAGCTCGGGTTCATACCTATGAAGACGGTTTGCGAGATGATGGAACATGGAGGTCGTGGTCGTCCTGCGAAACGCTACCAATGCTGCCGCTGCTCCTCTATTTCGCTTAGTGTTTTCATGCGTTTTCCGGCGGCTCCGGCCGTCGGCCTCGCCGTACTGGCGGCCGCGGAGGGTGGCGCGTGTCGGGAGGAGGCCGGGGGCGCGCGCGCTCGTGGTGGTAGTCGGCGTTAGGGTTGAGGGAATTCGAAGAAGTCTCGCTCATATATATATAGGCACAGCGGAGCGGTGCTTCTCGGTTTGGCCTTCACAGAGCTCGGCTTAAATTGGGTTTGTGGGAACAATTGCTGGTTATTCCTTTCGGGTGCAGCCTGTGGCTTGGTCCACTGTGCGTCCACTGTTCCCGTTCGGAACAGTGTTGATTTCCCTTTTTTTCCCTTATTAATAAATCTAATCATATATATATATATATATATATATATATATATATATAGATATATATATATATATATATATATATATATATATAGATATATATATATATATATATATATATATATATATATATAAAATATATATATATATATATATTTATTATATATATATATATATATATATATATATATATATATATATATATATATATATATATATATATATATATATAAAAAATATATATATATATATACATATTTATATACTCGTATTTCTATATATATATATATATATATATATATATATATATATATATATATATATATATATATATATATATATATATATATACACACCATATTTACCTTTATATTTATATAATATATTTTTATATATATAAATACATAATTACACACACATAAATATAATCTATATATTTATATATACGTACACATACACATATTTCTATAATACATTTATATATACATACAAGTACCCACACAGATAGTATATTCATATATTCACTCACAGATATTTATCTATGCATCCACCCATATATATATATATTATACATATATATATACATATATCTTTTGTTAAAGAATAAAATGATAATAACTCATAATAACAAATAATTTATATTTAATAACCATAATAATAATATTAATATTGTATAACTCCAATAAAATAATAATAATAATAACGAAATTCAATAAGCCAATAATGGTGTACATGCCTTTGCGTACAGTCCAATACTCCAGAATATACAAGGAACTATTTATACCAATATCCTTGAATATTAACTAATAAGGATATTTATAATATTTAAATAAAAATACTTAGAAATATCCACTAGATCACTAAAATGGGATATGACACAATCATAACAAAATACATCAACACGAATGTCACTGGACGTATCGCATGACTAAATGGGCTTGGGCTCGGTTCGAGTCCAGTTTGACTAGTTTGGTACAACCGGGTCTCCTAAACGTCAAATAGTATTAATAATGAATAATTAAACTATTTATAACGGTCATGTCACAACTTGGCCTGGTTTTCCTAGTTAGGATATCAATATGGCTCGGCCTTCCCCTACCATGGCTAAACTCTAGTCAAAGTACGCCACTGCACTATCCGTGCCATGACTTCTAGTCATCTTGTACTCCGATTTCTAACCATGGCTAAAATCATCTTTCGTAATAATTAACTAAATAATTATTTATAAAAATCTAAAAATCACCATTTAATTCAAATAAATAAATAAAAATAAATATTATCAAAATTTTGGGAAGAGGGGTTACATATACACTAATGAAAAGAAAGAAAGAGAAAAAGGAAGATGTAAACCCTAATCCTGACGTGTCCCCAAGCCTGTCACGACCCGCACCCACTGTGAGGGTACGAGTACGTAACAGCGCCCAGCCTGCGTCGCAGTGTCGGCGGTAGAACGCTGTTCTAGGTCATGAACTATAACTAACATAATATGAAATAATCTCCAAAAGGAGGCCAATCACAGAAGGTACAACTCAATCACAATCTAAAGGTAGAATATAGCACGATAGAATAGATAGGGAAATCCTC
Source organism: Iris pallida (assembly GCA_029216955.1). Taxonomy (NCBI): domain Eukaryota; kingdom Viridiplantae; phylum Streptophyta; class Magnoliopsida; order Asparagales; family Iridaceae; genus Iris; species Iris pallida. The sequence goes on from JANAVB010014200.1 coordinate 9,515,982, forward strand.
AACTGAGGTACAACAAGTAAAATAAACATAAGTCTCAACATCACCATAATATACAACTCTGAAATCAAAGACAACAACTAATCATGAAAGGAAAGAACAGTCTAGACTATCTACACTATGCATGGGTATCATCCTTAGCAGCTGCCTGAACCTCCCCAGGGGTCTAGGTCGCGAGTGTCATCTAGGCAAGCTCCATAGTAAGGGGTACAGGGTTCCTCATCATCCTCTGTAAAATTTTCAACAGGTCCAGTCAGGACGGGAGCGAGCACAATACATCTCATGCAGATCATAACAGGTTAGAAAATATAAACATGTAAGAGAGTACGATACATGAAACTGAAAGAAAGTACATAATGTAAATAAAAAGAAATGTAATAGAAATATCTACTATAAGTAAAGAGCTACCAGTGACTAGTGATTTAGAGTACAAAGTCAACATGTGAACGGCTGGATTTGTACATGAATATACTAAAGAGGCGTACATGGTTATACTACTTTGGAATTGTTCACATGACTATTTATACTCTCCCATACCCCAATCAATACACAAGGATCCAGACAAGTTATGTTACACACATGATTTTCATATGAAAGCCCATAGATGGGTGTACATGAAGTATACATGAGGGCTCAGAACTGAGTGCACATGAATTTCACATGAAGGCCCATGAAGGGTACACATGAAGTATAGGTTATACATGAAATACATAAGAAACATGACCGAACATGAGAGCACATGAGAGTACACGAGCGAGCATGAACGAGCATAAAGCACATGAGAAACATGAATAACATGAGAGCGAGGAATACATGATGTACGTAAAACACACGACATGATGTATCCGATGCTCCCGAGGGGGATAACATCTCAATGTAAGGATCCATATAGTACCAATCCGTGATAATATCGTGACAGCATCAAATAAGGTAATCTAGAGCAGGAATATAATCCTAAGCAAGTTATGAAATGATCAGAGAATGTACTCGCCTGGTATCTGAATGCCTGTGAGAATATATTGTCCGAGATGAGGTATCTGACTTCTATTTAGAGCAACACAAGTCAAGACATATACAGGGGATGAAAGATAAAATGTACAATGCATCTGCATGCTGTCTAGGTCAAACTAGACTAAAGTCAACACTTGTTCAACTCTAGTCAACCACACTAGTCAAACTAGGTAAACTAGGCCACTCCTAACCCAATCAAGTCTCACTAAGCCTAACCAAGCCTAGGCTAGCAAGCACACATCAATCCCAAGGCTATACAAGCCAACACAAACCACACACCAAGGCACATCACATTTAGCTATTAATCATGAATTCATATATACATGTATAGGCTTATATATATATATACAACATTGCACATATTAGCAAGCATATAGAGAAGGGTTTTCATAGCATGGTAGTGAACATAGAGTGTGGGTGTCTGTGTAAAGGGGTTAGAAGGGAAGGGTTAATCAAATATATGCATTTACATATTCCACCCTTACATCATATATACTCAATGTATATAACATACATGTATATAGGCAAAACATCATATTATCATATACATTGATATCTATATATACAGAGAGGTGAGAGAATGGAAGACCCATGTGTGTGTGTAATGAGATATAGGTGTCAAGTGTCCTCAGTGTGTGTAGAGAACAGCAGAGTGTGTGTGTACAGGAATACTAGTGCATTAAATCTCAGTTTAGTTCATGGGTGGGTGTGTTAGCCCATTGGTCATGGTCAAACCTGATTTTAATAATTGATCAAACTCTGTCTCGATATAAATGCAAGTCAATTTAGATGTTTACCTACGACGTTTTGGATACTGCTCAACGATGGATATCTACGATGTTCAAGACTGAAGTCGTTTGCCATTCCAAATGTATTTCCTGTCAAAGCAATATAATTTTTCATTTTATTGAGTCTAAGAATATATTGTACACCGAGTCGTACTGGAAAATAGGCTATCCGAAAACGTTTTTCAAAACCATCATATTCTTTTACAAATAACCTATGTTTTTGAAAAACATCATTTTTACAAAAAGCTTCTGAAGGACTTTTCAAAAAGCCAAAATTAATTTTTCTCAAAAATGAACTGTCAGAACCCTAGCAGAACTCGACCCGAGTTCGGCCAAGTGGAACGTTAGTGAACGTTTGATTTTTGAACTTGGTCACCCTTCAGTTGCGGTTTGTTACAAAGAGTTTTGTCCGAATTCTGCCCAAATTTTGTCAGAGTTCTGTCTTTGAAAAAACTATAAATAGAGAAGCATTTCGATCATTTCAAATCACCAATTCACTTTCAATCTCTTCTCTTCTTAAGCTTACATTCTTCCAAAGAGTTCTAAAAAGCTTTCATTTTTAAATCCTAAGCCAGTTACAATCCTCTAGTCGATTTGCCAGTGCGGTACGGTCTAAAAGTTTCAAGAGCGATTGTAATCAGAGGCTTGATAGAAGATACAAATCTTCACAATTGAAGTTGGTCAAGTTCTTCGTATCAAAGCTCGCGTCTGTAGAAGTTGCAAGGACTTCGTATAAAAACTTGCGGAATTTTCCAATAGTGGATTCAACTGGAAGCTAGAGTTCTTTCGACTGGACTAGTCCTCACAAGAGGGAAACCAGTATAAATCTCGGTGTTTGTGTTTGCCTTCTGATCACTTTTAATTTCTGTCATTTACTTTGTGATTATTATTATATCTGTGATCTAACTGCTAACAAGATTTTTAATTAGAAATATTTCGCTGCCTACTCTATTCATCCCCCCCTCTAGAGTATTCTGCTTTACGATTTCGTTCCTACAATTGGTATCAGAGCGGGTTATACAGGTAAAGCAAGGTAAAATTGTAGTTATATTCAATTGTTATATAGATCACAGCATTACACATGGCAACTGTGAAATTCACAAGTGAAGGCCAAGCCACAAACAGACCTCCACTGTTTGACGGCACAAACTACACTTATTGGAAAACACGTATGAGTTTCTTTCTGAAATCTCTTGATTTTGACTTATGGTCTGTAGTTATTGATGGCTATAAAAAGCCACCTCGTATTAATGTTGATGGTGTTTTAGTTGAAAAACCCCATAACAAATATACAGAGGAAGAAAAGAAAAAGGCCAGTTGTAAGCCCCCTGAATTTCAGGGCTGTTTTAAATTTTTCTAAATGAATTATTATCGATAAATATTTTATTTATTTAATTGTTTTGATCATTAATGTTCATTCTCGTGACTTTGACCTCTGGAGCGTCAGGGATACCAATCTCTGAAAACTCCCTTTACGAGTTTTGAAGTAGGCAAGATTATCTTCCTATTGATATATCCTGTCCTACTTAAATTCGTTCCCTTGTGCTCTTTTTGTATCGCGCAACTTCGGGTCAACTTAGACCAATTAATTATTGAATAATTATTCCCACTTTTATTTTTGATCTTCGTTTGCACATTACCGTGGCTTTTAATTTAGGAGCACCAGACCAGTCCTTTTCTCAGAACCAATTTCTCATGAATGATCTACTCGAGACGCTCTTCACCCATGACCTTCGTGTCCCACTCAGACACTCCATTTTGTGCTCCATTTTCTTCGCACAACTTCCGGGTCAATTTAGGCTGATTTATTTTCTACCGTGAAACCTGAATTATTTTCCAATTTAATTTCGGGACCCGACATTGACCCAACCTAGCCGACCCAAAGTATGGACGTGGTCCACACGAAGCCTACTACCCGCATGAAACCTGTGTCCCATTTATTGGAGTCCCCGCATGTTGTTTATTTGTCCATGATTATAAATCTCAATTTTAATTTCATTATTCCACCCGGTCCGATTTTGACCCGATCCGGCTCGACCGAACCCGAACCCAAGCCCCATGTTATACTCTCATGACTGCCCAAATACCCTACACAATATTTCTCTTTTTCCTATTTTGAAAATATCTTTCTCTCTCCACTTTACAAATATCTATATATATATATATATATATATACATATATATATTATATATAAATACTTCTCTCTCTCTCTTCACTACACATACACCCCCCCCCCCTCCACCTCACAGCCGAACACCTCCCCCCCTTGTCGACCTCTTTCTCTCTCCCCCTCTCAAATATCTCACTCTCTCTCTCTCTCTCTACTCTCACACTCTTTATACATATATATTAATATACACACACATACATATTTTTCTCTCTCTCTCTCTTCTCTAACTAAACACCACTCCCATCCTCACAGTCCAGTCGAACCATGGCCGAGCCCCTGGCCGACGGCCAAGCCCCACCACCCTAGGCCGAGCTCCTCCTTCTCCTTCTCCTCCTCCTCCATTCTCTACTTTATCACCATCATAACATCATCACCACCATCACCACCATCACCTTCACAACCATGCTCCACCACCACTACCACTTCAAACACCACCACTACCACTTCAAACACCACCACCCCCGCCGTGCCTCGGCGACGCACCACCGCACGCCGTCGCAGCAGTCGCGCATGAGCTTTACAGCAGCGGTAGCAGCCACAGTGCGCATACATGCGCGCGCATACGCGCGCCACCGCGTGGCCGTGTGCCAGCACGTGGCCGGCCCGCACCCCCGCAAGCACCCCCTCGTCCCGGCGACCCCCCGGCGAACTCCCCCAGGCCGCCACCTTCCTCCCCGGTGTGACGCATAGGCTATTCGTGCGTTTTGAACGAGATCCCGTCGGCGCGCGCGAGTTTGGAACTTCAGAATTCGCGTCCCGTCGCAGCAACTTCGCGCAGATTATTTGGTTAATCCGACCGTTGGATCGGTAATTTCTTTTCTCCGTCGTAATCTTAGTATATCCATCTTCACTCCTGTCAATTTTTGTCCGTTAATTTTGTCGTTTGATACCTCAAAACTGGCCACCAAGTTGACGTTTTAAATTGAACTGTTTTTGGACAGTTTCGTGGAGCCGACTTCGTCAGCTCGTAACTCCGCCGTGGTAGCTCCGTTTTGTGCGCCGTCAGTTCCGGTGCATAGCTGGAATAACCCTCTTCCTGTCTCCTTTAGGTTTCGTTTCATTATAAGCACGTTTGGTTGGTCGAATGCGACGCCAAAGTTGGCCGTTCGAATTCTTAGTGTTGCACTTGTAAAATTCTATTTTTGAACCCGGGACTCCGGATTCAATTTTTGACACCACCAGTAGACTCGTGGCATCGTTCTGGCATGTTTTCATATAAAATTTGCTTAATTTGGAGAACGTGGGCCCTGGCACGCATTTTGGTGCAAAGCGGGTCCCACTTTCTAAGTCAACGGGACTTTTTGACGCCGGCTCATCGGAATCCCATTCCGGATATACCGTTGAGTTCGTATCATCATTCTGGACTCGTTGACATCTAATTTGCTGAGTTTTGAAGACATTTGCTTTGGCACGTATTTCCGTGCAAATCGGATACTAAGTGTCGCGTCAACGTATCATTTTGAGATCGGCATATCGGAATCCTATTCCGGATATACCGTTGGGTTCGTATCATCATTCTGGATTCATGGACATATAATTTGCTAGGTTTTGTAGACTTCTATCCCGACACGCTTTTCGGTGCAAAGTGTGTCCAACGGCGGACATCATTTTGACCCAAAATTACTGTTTTGCCCCTGTATCCAAATTGGACTTATGGGTAGGCTATCCTAGCTGATTTGACCGTTCTGGACACGTTGGTGATATTTATTTTATCATCCGACAACATCTGTAGATTTTTTTTATGTATTACCCTTAATTTATAATTAATTATTTTTCTAGATATTGTTACTTTCTGGTTTTGAATTTTTATATATATTTTAATTACTGTAAAAATCTTGGAAAAATTATATTTAAATACTATGTTAATTTAGCTAATTTATTATAATTTTTCTAGCATTTAATAAGTACTTTTGGTATTTTATAAAAATAGGAAAACAGAACTCATTTTCAGTATATTTATGTTTGCTGATTTTTAATAAATATTTATGAGGGTTTATAAATCCCAGAAAAATTAGTATAAATTTCTATAATTAACAAGGATTATTTTGGTACTTTAATTTATATATAATTTAGCTTTTTGTCTATCTCAAAAATTGTTGGAACTCAATGTACAGTTTGATTTATTTATTGAATAATTACGACTTTTAATATTTTGTGTTATTTTGAGTTATAGACGTATTGGACCTCACCCCGCACTAGTGTAAAGATCCTAGGAAGTTAGTTTGTGTATAGTGGCACTCCACATTAGACTTTTTATGCTAGGTCCCCACTTGGCTAGTTTGACTAAAATGTTTGATTAGAGTTGACTTTGACCTAGATTGGCTTAGAAATCATATAGATTGTATTAGTTCTTTCGTTTACTTTCATTTTGGACATGTCATAACTGTATTACTCTATTTTAGGACATTGTGACCCTGGTACAGACATCTGATATTACACTACTCTTTACAGAGTATCAGGCGAGTACATTCTCTGATAATTCTCTCATTTATTTGTCAATTACTGTATTTCAGTTCTAGTTAGTTCTATGTGATTCTCTATATCAACACGTATGGATATTTCTGGATTCATGTATGCGACACATACCTTACTTACTGATCTCTATTACTGGAATCACTGGAATCATTCTGGAATCATCATTTGGCCGGACTTATCTCGATTTTTGTGTCTTGTACTGGATTCACTTGCTGGGCGGGAAAATATTGAGTAAGACATGTAGACATACCCCAAATCTGGAATCTTCAACTGGAATCTACTGGAAGCATAGCCATCTCTTGTCTGATCTGTAAGAGATGTGCCTGATACCTACAGCCGTTTACATATCGACCTCGGTATTTTAAAACACACTGTTAGATCATAGTTGGACTCACCCTGGTTTCATTAATCACTGTTGGACTCATCTTGTACTGGAAATTATCTGGTATCGGATTATATGGACTGGACTCACACTGGGATTACTTTAGACTTATATCGTACGTCTGGACTCGTACATATTATTCTAGTTCAGTTAGCTTTTATTACAGTCTTCATTGCCATGATTCTTCTCTTGTTCTAGTTACCTTTCTTTTCTTGTATCTTACTGTTTCTCTATGCCATCATTACCTGTATAAAACTGCCATGCTCATCAATAAAACTGTCTATAACTGCTTTATAGTTCTTTGTCATTTACTTGGGTTTTTCTAGATGAGTTGTACTCGTTCCCGTCCTGATTGGACCTGTTGAAAATATTACAGATAATAGTCCTGAGGATACATGCCCTACTTACCATGGACCTGGCCTTAGCTCCAGAAGAGGCCCCAGCGGGAACCTTGCTTAGTTATCTTTCATGTGTTTAGTAGACTTAGACATTGTCTGTTCTTATATTTGGATACTGGACTTTGTCTCCAGTTAGATACTTGGAAGTGTATTATTATCTATACTTGTTACCTTCGCTTATAGATGCTGTGTTGTGATGAACTTTAAATGTGATTTTAGAACTGTTAGTAGCTTAGATCATTTATTGTCTATTCTTAGAACAGCTTACTGCGCTTTAACCAAGCGTAGGCTGGACATGGCTCGGCCCGGCCCAACAATTTGGGTAACGGGTCGTGACATATTTTTTTGGTGGCCCATGCAGGTCCAGACTAAGTTGTTTGGTTACGTTATTGTACCAAGCATGCCTGCAATTAGGATCTTGGACAACTTGATAACACTAGGGATGACATTTAGAACACCTAGAGGATTACTAGGATTGCAACATAGGAGAACTCATCAGAGCATAGGACCGTTAGCTATAATTAGTTTCTTGTTTGTATTTCAGTGGGTCAATTTAGACCAAGTTTGTACCCTTGGGATGACCCCTGAGGATCTCACTCTAATCTTATCCAGAAATCAGTTTCCACTTATTTCCATTTGCTCTTCTTTAAATTCGTTGTTGAATTTAATTTCTGATTTTGTTGTTAACTTTGATCTTGCATCGTGATAAATTTTCTGGATTGAATTATGATATATCCTGATAAGGTAAACGTCTGCTTTATTTATGGAGTTTAGAATTTATCGCAGCCATATTAGCTGGTATGACAAAAACATAGAGCCTGATTTTGGATATACTATCCTATTTATAGAATTTAGATTTTCTCGCAGCCATACCGGTTGGCGTGGCGAGGATTCTAGATAATATGATTTTATGGAGTATACCTTAGTTATGACTCTATCGTTTATTGCATCTAAGCTTACTGGTAGGGCAAAAATTCTGGCAACATGATTTCAGGAAGACGTGTATGGTTATCAGATCATATCCCAACTTGGTTTACTTTCTTATGATCGAATGAGCAAGAATAAGTTCTTATCATTATTCTTCCCCGTCTTGATTAACTCTGTTCTATCTACATCTACAACTGGAATTACAGGTTCTCTAGGACTCTCCAACATGATTGCTTTCATGTTATCTTTTGGACATAATTATTTTTATGTTCCATCTTTCCTATGACTTGACTAAACTTTTCTTCGTTAACCTCTTGGATAATTCTTCTCGTTATAAATCTCGTTGTCTTCGTACCATTCTTGGAGATATTCCAATAAACTTTTCTGTCTTGCTTGACCCTTTAACTTGTTTGGACACTGTTATGGATTGCTTGACCCAGTCTTAGGCCTTGTTACCTTCTATTTGATAGACGACCGAAATAGCCAAACCTTGTTGACTGATCCTGTAGTATAACTATAAATGTATTGTGTGATTGTGATAAGTACTTTTTCTAGGGATTGGTTAGATTAAGTTTATAGGACGAGTATGGGTGACTGACTGTAGTAGACTTGGGAACCATTGAGAACGATTGCATTGATAGTATGACTTGATGATAGGGTATCTAAGATGGAGAAATGAGATCGTATATTGTTATGATTATGGATTGAGGATTAGAATCTTGTGCTTAGCAGTTTGAGGATTTAGCATTTGTAGAATTTTGGTTGGTTATCTATATATAGCTAATTACATGTGATTAGAGGGTAGATCGATATGTGGATTGATATAGAATAAGTTAGAATGAGTTATCGTATTGCGTACGAGATCGGAAAGATATCAGTTAAAAAGACATGGAACAAGACAAAGACATATGTACATTGGTAATTAATAAATCGGGAGTTTTGAAATCGAGGATTTATATTCGGAGGACTTGTTAAGTAAAAAGAAGAAGGCTCTACGCCAAGGATAAGAATTGAAAGTATGATTTCAAAGAGAAGCTGTAGGAAAGGATTGACGACAAATGATGCAAAGGAACTGTGGATTGATAGAATATGGATACTTAGGATACGATAAGAAAATCAAGTATTTTACGATTGAGGTTGGAAATATGATTGATGATTAAGCATTTTTGCCTTATAAACATACCCAAAGAATGACCTATAGTTTAGGGTATACATAAAGGTTTCATGTTAGTATGGAAGATTTTAAAGGATATATGACATAGTTTATGATAGAAGGACTTTGTTGAACCGGAACCAAAAAGTCTGTAGGAGAAACAAAAGAGATGATTACAAGGATAGCAGATTGAGTATTATAGCCAGAGCAGCTACATGTTATAGTTTGACCTATTGGGTGATTTTTAATTTCGAGGACGAAATTTTTGTAAGGTGGGTAGGATGTAAGCCCCCTGAATTTCAGGGCTGTTTTAAATTTTTCTAAATGAATTATTATCGATAAATATTTTATTCATTTAATTGTTTTGATCATTAATGTTCATTCCCGTAACTTTGACCTCTGGAGCGTCAGGGATACCAATCTCTGAAAACTCTCTTTACGAGTTTTGAAGTAGGCAAGATTATCTTCCTGTTGATATATCCTGTCCTACTTAAATTCGTTCTCTTGTACTCTTTTTGTATCGTGCAACTTCGGGTCAACTTAGACCAATTAATTATTGAATAATTATTCCCACTTTTATTTTTGATCTTCGTTTGCACATTACCGTGGCTTTTAATTTAGGAGCACCAGACCAGTCCTTTTCTCAGAACCAATTTCTCATGAATGATCTACTCGAGACGCTCTTCACCCATGACCTTCGTGTCCCACTCAGACACTCCATTTTGTGCTCCATTTTCTTCGCACAACTTCCGGGTCAATTTAGGCTGATTTATTTTCTACCGTGAAACCTGAATTATTTTCTAATTTAATTTCGGGACCCGACATTGACCCAACCTAGCCGACCCAAAGTATGGACGTGGCCCACACGAAGCCTACTACCCGCATGAAACTTGTGTCCCATTTATTGGAGTCCCCGCATGTTGTTTATTTGTCCATGATTATAAATCTCAATTTTAATTCCATTATTGCACCCGGTCCGATTTTGACCCGACCCGGCTCGACCGAACCCGAACCCAAGCCCCATGCTATACTCTCATGACTGCCCAAATACCCTACACAATATTTCTCTTTTTCCTATTTTGAAAATATCTTTCTCTCTCCACTTTACAAATATATATATATATATATATATATATATATATATATATATATATATATATATATATATATATATATATATATATATATATATATATATATACTTCTCTCTCTCTCTTCACTACACATACACCCCCCCCCCCTCCACCTCACAGCCGAACACCTCCCTCCCCCCCTTGCCGACCTCTTTCTCTCTCCCCCTCTCAAATATCTCACTCTCTCTCTCTCTCTCTACTCTCACACTCTTTATACATATATATTAATATACACACACATACATATTTCTCTCTCTCTCTCTCTCTCTCTTCTCTAACTAAACACCACTCCCATCCTCACAGTCCAGCCGAACCATGGCCGAGCCCCTGGCCGACGGCCAAGCCCCACTACCCTAGGCCGAGCTCCTCCTTCTCCTTCTCCTCCTCCTCCATTCTCTACTTCATCACCATCATAACATCATCACCACCATCACCTTCACAACCATGCTCCACCACCACTACCACTTCAAACACCACCACTACCACTTCAAACACCACCACCCCCACCGTGCCTCGGCGACGCGCCGCCACAGCAGCCGCGCATGCGCTGCACAGCAGCGGCAGCAGCCGCAGTGCGCATACGCGCGCGCGCATACGCGCGCCACTGCGTGGCCGTGTGCCACCACGTGGCCGGCCCGCGCCCCCGCGAGCACCCCCTCGTCCCGGCGACCCCCCGGCGAACTCCCCCAGGCCGCCACCTTCCTCCCCGGTGCGACGCACAGGCTATTCGTGCGTTTTGAACGAGATCCCGTCGGCGCGCGCGAGTTTGGAACTTCAGAATTTGTGTCCCGTTGCAGCAACTTCGCGCAGATTTTCTGGTCAATCCGACCGTTGGATCGACAATTTCTTTGCTCCGTCGCAATCTCGGTATATCCATCTTCACTTCTGTCAATTTTCGTCCGTTAATTTTGTCGTTTGATACCTTAAAACTGGCCACCAAGTTGACATTTTAAATTGAACTATTTTTGGACAGTTTCGTGGAGCCGACTTCGTCAGCTCGTAACTCCGCCGTCGCAGCTCCATTTTGCGCACCGTCAGTTCCGGTGCATAGCTGGTATAACTCTCTTCCTGCCTCCTTTAGGTTTCGTTTCATTATAAGCACGTTTGGTTGGTCGAATTCGACGCCAAAGTTGGCCGTTCGAATTCTTAGTGTTGCACTTGTAAAATTCTAATTTTGAACCCGGGACTCCGGATTCAATTTCTGACACCACCAGTAGACTCGTGGCGTCGTTCTAGCATGTTTCCATATAAAATTTGCTTGATTTGGAGAACGTGGGCCCTGGCACGCATTTCGGTGCAAAGCGGGTCCCACTTTCTGAGTCAACGGGACTTTTTAACGCCGGCTCATCGGAATCCCATTCCGGATATACTGTTGAGTTCGTATCGTCATTCTGGACTCGTTGACATATAATTTGCTGAGTTTTGAAGACATTTGCTCTGGCACGTATTTCCGTGCAAACCGGATACCAAGTGTCGCGTCAACGTATCATTTTGCGATCGGCACATCGGAATCCTATTCCGGATATACCGTTGGGTTCGTATCATCATTCTGAATTCGTAGACATATAATTTACTAGGTTTTGTAGACTTCTATTCCGACACGCTTTTCGGTGCAAAGTGTGTCCAACGGCGGACATCATTTTGACCCAAAATTACCGTTTTGCCCCTGTGTCCAAATTGGACTTATGGGTAGGCTATCCTAGCTGATTTGACCGTTCTGGACACGTTGGTGATATTTATTTTATCATCCGACAACATCTGTAGATTTTGATTATGTATTATCCTTAATTTATAATTAATTATTTTTCTAGATATTGTTACTTTCTGGTTTTGAATTTTTATATATATTTTAATTGCTGTAAAAATCTTGGAAAAATTATATTTAAATACTATGTTAATTTAGCTAATTTATTATAATTTTTCTAGCATTTAATAAGTACTTTTGGTATTTTATAAAAATAGGAAAACAGAACTCATTTTCAGTATATTTATGTTTGCTGATTTTTAATAAATATTTATGAGGGTTTATAAATCCCAGAAAAATTAGTATAAATTTCTATAATTAACAAGGATTATTTTGGTACTTTATTTTATATATAATTTAGCTTTTTGTCTATCTCAAAAATTGTTGGAACTCAATGTACAGTTTGATTTATTTATTGAATAATTACGACTTTTAATATTTTGTGTTGTTTTGAGTTATAGACGTATTGGACCTCACCCCGCACTAGTGTAAAGATCCTAGGAAGTTAGTTTGTGTATAGTGGCACTCCACATTAGACTTTTTATGCTAAGTCCCCACTTGGCTAGTTTGACTAAAATGTTTGATTAGAGTTGACTTTGACCTAGATTGGCTTAGAAATCATATAGATTGTATTAGTTCTTTCGTTTACTTTCATTTTGGACATGTCATAACTGTATTACTCTATTTTAGGACATTGTGACCCTGGTACAGACATCTGATATTACACTACTCTTTACAGAGTATCAGGCGAGTACATTCTCTGATAATTCTCTCATTTATTTGTCAATTACTGTATTTCAGTTCTAGTTAGTTCTATGTGATTCTCTATATCAACACGTATGGATATTTCTGGATTCATGTATACGACACATACCCTACTTACTGATCTCTATTACTGGAATCACTGGAATCATTCTGGAATCATCATTTGGCCGGACTCATCTCGATTTTTGTGTCTTGTACTGGATTCACTTGCTGGGTGGGGAAATATTGAGTAAGACATGTAGACATACCCCAAATCTGGAATCTCCAACTGGAATCTACTGGAAGCATAGCCATCTCTTGCCTGATCCGTAAAAGATGTGCCTGATACCTACAGCCGTTTACATGTCGACCTCGGTATTTTAAAACACACTGTTAGATCATAGTTGGACTCACCCTGGTTTCATTGATCACTGTTGGACTCATCTTGTACTGGAAATTATCTGATATCGGATTATATGGACTGGACTCACACTGGGATTACTTTAGACTTATATCGTACGTCTGGACTCGTACATATTATTCTAGTTCAGTTAGCTTTTATTACAGTCTTCATTGCCATGATTCTTCTCTTGTTCTAGTTACCTTTCTTTTCTTGTATCTTACTGTTTCTCTATGCCATCATTACCTGTATAAAATTGCCATGCTCATCAATAAAACTGTCTATAACTGCTTTATAGTTCTTTATCATTTACTTGGGTTTTTCTAGATGAGTTGTACTCGTTCCCGTCCTGATTGGACCTGTTGAAAATATTACAGATAATAGTCCTGAGGATACATGCCCTACTTACCATGGACCTGGCCTTAGCTCCAGAAGAGGCCCCAGCGGAGAACCTTGCTTAGTTATCTTTCATGTGTTTAGTAGACTTAGACATTGTCTGTTCTTATATTTGGATACTGGACTTTGTCTCCAGTTAGATACTTGGAAGTGTATTATTATCTATACTTGTTACCTTCGCTTATAGATGCTGTGTTGTGATGAACTTTAAATATGATTTTAGAATTGTTAGTAGCTTAGATCATTTATTGTCTATTCTTAGAACAGCTTACTGCACTTTAACCAAGCGTAGGCTGGACATGGCTCAGCCCGGTCCAACAATTTGGGTAACGGGTCGTGACACCAGTCTTGACGCACGTGCTATTAACGCTTTATTTTGTGCTTTAGACAGAACTGAATTCAATAGGGTTCTACTTGCACAACATCAAACGAAGTGTAAAAACTTCTCGAAGTAACCCACGAAGGAACAACACAAGTCAAGGAGTCAAAGATCAGCAGACTTACTCAGGAGTACGAGGCGTTCAAAATAAAGCCAAGTGAATCAGTCACTCAGATGTTTACAAGATTCTTGGATATTGTAAATCCACTGTCTTCACTAGGCAAGGATTACAATAACCATGAGAAGATTCGCAAACTTCTACGAGCCCTTACAAAGAACTGGATTCCAAAGGCTACAGCAATCATTGAAGGGAACGACCTCTCAATAATGTCTCTAAAAACACTCATGGGTAAGCTACTCACTCACGAATTAGAACTTTAAGACTTTGAAGATGCTACACCAAAGGAGAAGTCAGAGAAGACGATCGCTCTCAAGGCTCAACATAGAAGAACCATCGAAGATGATTCTGACGACAGCGACTCCGACTCTGAAGATCAAGCTCTTCTGGTAAGAAAATTCAAGAAGTTCATGAGATTTAACAGAAAAACAAAGGACAGCAAAGACAACAACAACAACAATGAGGAAGATTCTATTTGCTACGGATGCAAAAATAAATGACACATGAAGAAAGATTGTCCCTCAGCATCATCATCAAAGAAAAGTAGCAAATATGAAAAAGGCTACCTGAAGAAATCTACATCAAGAAAGTACGCCAACACAAGCATATGGCATGAAAGTGAAGCCAGCGACTCAGAAGATGAACAATCAGATGACGCTGCAAATGTGTGCTTGATGGCTTGTGATCAGGTAATTACTAATCCTCTATTTGATCCTTATGATGATTTCACCTTTGAGCAACTAGGAGAGGCTTTCAGTGAACTGTTAGATGATGACAGGAAACTGCGTAGTAAATATGAAATCTCTAAGAAGGTACTCAAAGAGTACAAAGATGAAATAGGAAGACTTATCGACCAATTAGATTATGTTAGAAATAATGACTCTTTAACTGAGTCTGTTGAGCTTTCTTTTATTAAATTGTTGTTACACGAGACTGTTAAGCTATCCGAAGAAAAAGACCAAACTATTATCCAGTTAAAGGAAGACCTATCTAAGGAGAGAAAGAGTCTCCAATGTGCACAGGTCAGATTAGAATCACTCACATCTGACTATACTAGATTATATGACACTTCCAAAAAGTTGGAAATTAGTTTAAGAAAATGGCCTGAAGTTGCTGCTTCCTATTCCAACACGTGTCAATTACCGAATCATCGGAACACGCCCAACACTGTCAGACCAAACCATACCAAGACTATGTCCAAGAAGACTAATAGGCATACATTCTTCTATACTAGAAAACCAAAATCTACCAATCATGCACCTCACACTACTTTCAACACTCAACATGCTAAATGTCATTATTGTGGCCTCATTGGTCACATATCTTCTGCATGTAGAATCAAAAAGTTAGTAGATTTAAATGTTTTTGTATGGATACCGAAAACTAACCAGTCAGGACCCAACAAGAAATGGGTACCAAAAGTTTCATCTGCAAATTATTTTGTAGGTGGGATGCCCTTCACATGCTAGGAGCAAATGGATCCTCGACAGCGGTTGCTCACGACACATGACCGGTGACGCTTCATTATTTACAACACTGTCGAAGAGGAATAAAGAAGGATACGTCTCCTTCGGTAATAATTTAAGAGGGTACATAATCGGTATCGGTGACATTGGTAAGGCTCCCTATCCAGTGATTAAAGCTGTTTGTCTAGTTACTGAGTTAAAACATAATCTGCTCAGCATAAGCCATTTA
Source organism: Iris pallida (assembly GCA_029216955.1). Classification (NCBI taxonomy): domain Eukaryota; kingdom Viridiplantae; phylum Streptophyta; class Magnoliopsida; order Asparagales; family Iridaceae; genus Iris; species Iris pallida. The sequence goes on from JANAVB010014200.1 coordinate 9,531,893, forward strand.
GCTGATCACGGTTATGGTATTAACTTCGTAAAAGATAAATGTACTATAATTGATAGTTCAACTAGTAGTATTATATTTGAAGGTATTAGGGAAGACAATATATATGTATTCTATTTGTTGGAAGATGTTAACACAGCAGGTAGATGTTTGATGGCCAAAAGCGTTGAGAGTCAACTATGGCATATGAGAGTCGGTCATGAAAACATGGATACAATTTCAAGATTATCTACGAAGAAGTTGGTACGCGACTTATCGGATATTTCTTTCAAGAAGGATACGGTATGTAGTGAATGTGAAAAGAACAAAGCTACCAAATCTGCATTCAAATCTAAGAACGCTGTAAGTACTACTAGACCTTTACAACTGTTGCATATGGACTTATTTGGACCAAGTAGAATTGATAGTCTAGGTGGTAAGTTATATGTATTTGTCATTATAGATGATTTTTCTAGATATACATGGGTTTATTTTCTTGCACGCAAGAACGATGCATTATCAGAATTCGTCACCTTTTGCAAGAAAGTACAGAATGAAAAAGGGTTCATGATTACTCGAATTCGTAGTGATCATGGTGGCAAATTTGAGAATGCAGAATTCAAGCAATTTTGTGACACACACGGTTATTTGCATGAATTCTCTTGCCATAGGACTCCGCAACAAAATGGAGTTGTGGAACGTAAGAACATAACTCTATCTGAAATGGCTAGAATTATGTTAAACCAGTTTAGTCTACCTAGATACTTATGGGCTGAAGCTGTAAATACAGCATGCTATATTCTCAATAGGGTTCTAATTCGACCTATATCGAAGAAGACTCCCTATGAATTATGGTTTGATAGAACACCAAATGTTTCATATTTTAAAATCTTTGGTTGTAAATGTTTTATTCTTAATACTAAAGATAATTTGAGTAAATTTGATAAAAAGACCGATGAAGGTATATTTTTAGGTTATGCAACAAAAAGCAAAGATATAGAGTCTTCAACAAAAGAACCATGATCATCGAAGAATCTATCAATGTCAAGTTTGATGAACTAAATCAACACTTAGACGATGATGACAATGAAGACATAATTGTACCAAGTACAGCTACTGCAAAACCTTTACACAGAGATGCAGAACCATCATATCAGGCATCAGATGAACCTCCAAGCAAAGAAGCCGGAACTAGCAATCTTGAGACTACACCAAAAGAGATGAGATTCTTGGCTAATCATCCAAAGGACTTGGTAATTGGTGAGATTACCAAGGGTGTAAGTACTCATTCCTCTAATAAAGATATTGCTTCTTGTGTTGCTTTTGTCTCGCAGTTTGAACCCAAAAATATTGATGAAGCATGTAGTGATAATTTTTGGTTAGATGCTATGCAAGAGGAATTAAACCAATTCGAACGGAATCAAGTTTGGAAACTTGTTCCCAAGCCCATTGATCATCCGGTCATTGGCACCCGATGGGTATTCCGAAATAAATTAAACGAGAATGGTTTAGTGACTCGTAATAAGGCTCGACTCGTAGCTCAAGGATACAATCAAGAAGAAGGTATCGACTACGATGAGATTTATGCCCCAGTTGCGAGATTAGAATCCATTCGCATGTTATGTGCATTTGCATGTTTTCATAATTTTAAATTATTTCAAATGGATGTCAAAAGCACATTTTTAAATAGTTTTATAAAAGAAGAAGTTTATGTAGCTCAACCTCCTGGTTTTACTGATTTCAAATTTCCTGAATATGTTTTCAAATTGAAAAAAGCCTTATACGGTTTGAAACAAGCCCCTCGTGCTTGGTACGATCGTCTAAGCTCTTTTCTACTTGATAATGGATTTTCAAAGGGAAAGGTTGACACTACCTTTGTTTATAAAATCTTTGAATAACAATATTTTTTAATTCAAGTCTATGTAGATGATATTATTTTTGGATCTACTGATGAATCTCTGTGTCAAGAATTTTCAAAGTGTATGCAGAATGAGTTTGAGATGAGCATGATGGGAGAGCTGAAATTCTTTCTCGGACTGCAAATTAAACAAACCAACAATGGGACGTTCATAAATCAAGCAAAGTACACAAAGGATCTATTAAAGAAGTTCGACATGGAAGCAGCAAAGCCACTTAGCACTCCAATGGCGACTTCAACCAAGCTTGATATTGATGAACAAGGCAAACATGTCGACATACGTAAGTATCGAGGTATGATCGATAGCTTGCTATATTTAACTGCTAGTCGACCAGACATTATGTTTAGTGTTTGCTTATGTGCACGCTTTCACGCTAATCCTAAGGAATCACATCTGTGCGTAATTAAGCGTATCTTTCGATACCTTAAAGGCACTTCTTCTGTCGGCTTATGGTATCCCAAAACTGCATCATTTGACCTAACCGATTATTCTGATACTAATTTTGCCGGATGCAAAGTAGATAGAAAAAGCACTAGCGGTACATGTCATTTCCTAGGAAAAGCTCTACTCTTAGTTTAGTAAAAAGCAAAATTCTGTTGCATTATCAACAACCGTGGCTGAATATATTGCCGCAGGACGTTGTTTTGCACAAATTTTGTGGATGAAACAAACTTTAGAAGACTATGGATTATATTTTACACACATACCCATTTTCTGTGACAACACTAGTTCTATTAATTTGACTAAGAATCCAGTATGTCACTCTCGTACTAAACATATCGAGATTCGACATCACTTTCTTAGAGATCATCAACAAAATGGAGATATAGACCTTGTATACATAGACACTCAGAATCAGTTAGCTGACATACTCATAAAATCTCTAGCGGAAGATCGTTTCAATTATTTACGTCGAGAATTAGGCATTTTAGATGTCAATAAGATTAATTAGTTTTGTTTTATTAATTAATTTATTCGATACTCAAAAACTATTTTCGAGACAAGCCTAAAAAGAGACTGTCTGTCACCACGACTACGGTCGAAGCGAAGCGGTACTTAAGTGTTCCCCGGTGAACCTCCGTTAGCTGGGACAGTACTCCTACAGCTAATCTGAGACAGATGCTGAGTAAAGAATATTAATTTATAAAATAATATTAATTATATTATTTTGAGATTTAAAATTACTAAACTCTGAATTAAGCATTTGAAACGAATTAATGAAAAAGATGTGGCCCCATTTCTATTATTTGTGACTCTGCATAGACATGGTTTTTTATTATACCTCAGTTTGGCATATTAGTTTCTTATTCAGCACTTTATTTGTTTCAGTTTTCTTCTAGCATTATTTTCTTTATGCTTCCATATAAACTGCCTGTGACAATTACCATGCCTGTGTTGTCTGTTCAATATCTTTTTAACTGTCTATACCATGCATTTGATGAATGGTTTATATATATATATATTTTTGTGTTTCTTCACTGTGTGTTACTTATGCATTTATTGCGGGGGAGCTTTCTCTTTTGTAATTATTTTGCTAAGTGACAACGGGGGAGAAATAGATCTAACATCTTCATGAATGCAGGTTAAGAATAATTTTTATTTTCTCTGGTATTACACATTTTTGAATTGATCCAAACTTAGATGTTATATCGGCAAGGTTTGTCAATTATCAAAATGGGGGAGATTGTTGGCCCATTGGTCATGGTCAAACCTGATTTTAATAATTGATCAAACTCTGTCTCGATATAAATGCAAGTCAATTCAGATGTTTACCTACGACATTTTGGACACTGCTCAACGATGGATATCTACGATGTTCAAGACTGAAGCCGTTTGCCATTCCAAATGTATTTCCTGTCAAAGCAATATAATTTTTTATTTTATTGAGTCTAGGAATACATTGTACACCGAGTCGTACAGGCAAATAGGCTATCCGAAAATGTTTTTCAAAACCATCCTATTTGTAGGAGCGGAAAAAGTGCTTCATAGAATGAGTCAAAGAGACGGATCATTCCACTCAAGATGATCTATTTTTACGCCAAGGAGAGGCTAATCACTTTACGCCTAAAACAGGCTGATCATTTTACGCCAGGGTCAAGCCAAGGGTTTTACGCCTAGGACAGGCTAGCCACTTTTATGCTGGACAAAGCTGTCAAGTCTTGCATTTAATGCAAAGTCTGACATAAAGATATTAATGATGGCATATACCACAGAATTCGAAGGAATTTGTTTTACACAGAGACCAATGTTGTCGTTTAGTATGTGGACTGAGCTATTTTTACGCTCATAGTATGGCTTCTTTTACGCATGGAGACTATACGAGTTTTTACGCTCAAAAGTCGACATGTGCATAAAGTTTATTTGGGCTACTTTACGCTCAAGGTTATTTAATAACCACTTTACGCGGGAAGTCCATGTCAGGGCTATTTTACGCCTAGTCTACTGCTTTACGCTCAGAGTACATTGGGGCTATTTTTACGCCCTATTCTTTCTGACCAATTTGGAACGTGGTTTGCCTACATGGCTTTCATGCTACACATCCCGAAGAACGTGTGTACGTTCATCCTATTCTTAATGAAATGATGGGACACGTGTCAACGTATACAGAGGATGACTTTGGTCGTGGGTGGCAGTTGTTAGCGTAAAGACGGAACTTTTGCTGAGTTTTTACGCACAAGAGCCCAAGTCTATAAATAGACTTATTTTTCTCACACACGGGCAGCACGGAGAGAGACAGACACAGAGACAAGAGGAGAGAAAACAGAGAGATTAGAACTCAGAGACTTTGATTCTCCAGAGCATTCTTCTTCAACCTTTCTTTCAGAACAGAGTGAAGCAAAGCAGAAAAGCATTCGGCCTCGCCATAAGTACCCAAGTGCGTCGATACCTTTCTGGTGACTTAGTTCTTCCAATTGTTCATCTTCAAGCAGTAATCTTCATCATCATCGTATGGTCCAAGGAACAAAGTGATCATTTACAGATCAGACTTCCATATAGCAATACTTTCCCAGAATCAAATTTGTACTTCTTGTACTTTTTCTCGTTTTATTTTCAAAAGCCAATTTTCCTGGCATTTTGTTAAGTGAAACAAAATGGCGACTCTGCTGGGGACGACCTTCTCCTCTGACGAGGAGGTAATTGCTCAATACGATGATGTGTCGATTGGATCGACAAAGAAGACTCTGGTTGTACACTTCGACCAGACTGCTTATGAAGAGATGCTCCAAACTGGGGGTGGTTCTCGCTGCTCCAATGTTCAAAAATCTCGCAAAGCACGAAAAGTTTGGATTCCTAAATCCAAAGTAGCTTCTGATCTCTCTGTTGTTTCTGATGGAAAGGGAATTCTTCCCACTCCTGTCGTAGGGGCTCCCGTTAGTAACGAGGCAGTCCTTACTTCGGCGTTGCACCCTAAGTGTGACAATTTATCTTCCGTCTGTGACGGTGTAGATAATCAGGTTCGACGCTCACTGCGTAAGAACCAAGTTTTACGCCCAGTGGATAAAAACCAAGTTTTACGCTCGATGCATAAGCATAAGTCTCCCATTTGTAATGCGGCAGATTCTAATGTTAATGCTTCTGAGTGTAGGAAAAAGTCTCCCGTCCGTGACGTGGTAGACACACATAAGTTACGCTCTTCGCATAAAGGAAAATCTCCCGTCTGTGACGTGGTAGATAATTAATTTTTATGCTCTACGCGTAAAGGTAAGTCTCCTGTCTGTGACAGTGTGGATAAAATTCGCAACGATGTTTATACATCTAATGTGAATGTACCTAAGCGCGTACAACGTAAAAATGTTGTTGGTAAAGCTTCAGTTCTACACCAACAACCTTCTTATACTGCTCTACGCAAAGTACCAAACCTATAAATTACACGCAATAAAAATGGAGTCCTTCGTGCTCAAAAATCTCGTGATTTACGCACACAACTCCAAACGCGTAAAAATGTACAGTTTGGTTCTACGAATGCAGCCAGTAATCTTCTTTATACACAAGGGACTAAACATTTTTCTACCCCAAATGTAATAAAGAAGACTACTCTCTCTACTCCTTCTGATTTACTTGAATTGCTAATGAAAAAGCGTAAGAACAGACAATCTCCGGTGACATTCCCCCAAGAAAAACATCATTGTGAGTATCACCAGGTTGTAATCAACTGTTGTTGTTCAGCTTTAAAACGGTCAGTTTTTGATCGATTGAGTTTTAATATGCCTCAACAACAAGATGAAGATCAAGAACATGAGCCGTCATATGTGTCAGTCAATATGGCATCTCATACTAACAGAGGACGACGCCCAAGACGGAATATGTCCCAAACTCCAGGTCAACAACAGTTCAACAGACTTCTTGATTCCTTTGAGGGAGTATATCAGAACACTCGATCAAGAAGACAAAGACAATTGCAGACTTCTGATTCAGAAGCTGGGGGTACTCAATCTTTTGAGTCTGAAACTGATAGTGTCGATTCATACTTCTATACTAATCCTTCTATATCTTAAAGAGAGGTTGAATTCTACGCTATTGGAGATGAACCAGAGACGTCATCTGCTAATACAGAGCAATATCTCACTGCCGTTGAGCAATCACTGAAAGACATGCTTAACATGGTGCAAAACATGCATCAGATAATATTGAATCAGCAAACTGCTTAGCCGACAGTAATAACACCGGTACCAGTAGCAGCACCAACTCAAGATAGTCAAGGGGCTAATATTCCTTTGAATATTCAAGATCCTGCTGTTAATCAAAATTCTGCATCTCTAGATCCTATTATGCCAGAAGATGTACCATCTCCGGTGGGGATCATGGTACATCCAACAACCATTCAATCAAATGTGCTTCTGCAAACCAGTGAAGCCATTCAAGCAGTGCGTGAGCTCAAAGCACAGTTTAAAGTTTTGAAGCACAAGGATCAGCTCCAGAGGTTAGGGATTAAGCAAACTTATCCTCCTCATTGGAATGATGTATCCTTTCCACCAAAATTCAAGCCACAATCTATGGTATTGTTTGATGGAAGGGCTTCTCCTAGTCAGTATATCAATTATTTTGATATTATGACTGTACATCTGCAGAAAAATGATGCTCTTCTCACTCGAGTGTTCATTGGATGCTTGACGGGTTCAGCTTATGATTGGTATCGTAGTTTACCCGATAATTGCATTTCGTCTTTTGATGAATTTAAAGCAATGTTTCTCTCCCGCTTCTATGAAAGAGGAATGGACATGAACATGTCCTCCTTAATAGAAATCAAACAAAAGGAGAAGGAAGATACTCGGACGTTCATTGAACGTTTCCGACAGGCTACTCTAAAGATGCCTCCTGGTATGCCAGATTCAGCGCTAATTGATACATGCAAGATGAATCTGCGACTATCTATTGCTGTTTTCACGGGTTTCCAATTCACAGATTGGGCTTCGTTTATCATAGTAGCAGTTTCTGCCGAGACCAATGGTAGGTTGGCTCGTGAACATGGGATGATTTTGCCTCAGAAGATAGAGGAAAGAAAAGTAATCCTGGTAATAATTCTGGTAATCGTAATGTGAAAGGAAAAGATACCCTCATGGTCAATCTTTCCAAGAATAAAATGACGCCGAATAATCAGGAATCTTCCAGGCCAAAAGAAGAATACTCTTTTGACGAAAGTGATATCCCAGGGATATTCCAATATTTGGTGAAGAGTGGCAAACTCCAGATTCCGGAGCCAAAGAGGCCTAATGAGGTGAATCTGACTGACAATCCCAAATATTGTATCTATCATAGATACATTAATCATCCTACCAGTGCTTGCTACATCTTGAAGAAGAAAATCCAAGAGCTGATAAATGGCGGTGCTATCGCTTTAACCAATGATGACCATACGGTTACAACCAATATGGTTTCTCTTCAATTTGGAGATTTTCCTCCACAGCAAGTCCCAGATGGAATTATCCCAATCCCGAAGGCGACGATGAAAATTGTGAATATCCCGCCTCTTAGAGAAGAAAATGAAGGATTGCTGCCTCTCACCTTAAAGAATGGTAAAATTATATGGGTACATCCTGACTTAGTACCTGAATTGGAAAATGAAGGTAAAACTTCTAAATCCAAGAAAGGTAAGAAAGTCAAAACCTGCAACATGATTTCTCATGTTATCTCAGATCCTGATGATTTGGATCATCTATGGGATAGCCTTCCTTTGGAAAATAGACTGAGAGGATTGAACATATGTCCCCCAAGTCTAGCTCCTCCTACTAAGCTCAAGCTTACTCATCAGCAGTGGCTAGCCATGAATAGTATTCCCTTATACAGGGCACAACAAGTCTTCGCTGCTTATGAAAAAGTTCCGACAGGGATTTTTCCTCGTATCCCAAATCCTTCTCCTGTGGTTACAGAAGGTCCTGCTTCTTCTTCTTCTGTTGAACCATCTATTAAAAGTCCACTGTCTACTCACTTGTATAGTCAACAATCTGTCCTTCTCATGAAGAAGATGGGTTATGACTTTCAAAAGGGAGAAGGTTTGAATTATGATAAAGGAATACGACTTCCTTTATATATTCAAAATTAAAACTCCACTGTTGGGTTAGGTTCTGAAGTTCCTCATAATAATCCTTACAAGAAGAAGGCTAAGGGAGGGAAGACTAAATCCTATAATATGGTACTTCCTTCTCCTGAGTCCGAAGAAGAAACTTTTGCTGGTACAAGATCTGGGAAAGAGTACCACAAAGATTATGAGGGATCGTCCAAAGAAGCAGAATACGTAGTGGAAATACTACCAGCTCAACCTTCTCTTGTTCCTGCTAAACCATCTGTGATTGAAAAGGGGAAATAGAAAGCAGTACGCTTTGACGTCCTATAGAAGTCTGCTTCCAGTCAGGGGGTGGTGATGAAACCCAACAAATTTGATATTCTAGCTCAGTTAGCCAATACTCCGGCTAGACTATCTATATTTGAGCTGCTTCGTCTTTCTAGAGAAAGCAGAGAGACTTTAAGTGAAGCTTTACTTCAAGCAGATTCATGCTTGGCTCAACTCAAGAGTCCTGATATATAATACTCCAGTGTCATGTCCGCAATGTCATAGTATGATGGAAGCAATTCCCAATATCACCTTTACTCAAGAAGATATGCTGTTGAAGCATAACAAACATGACAGACCTCTGTGCTACACTGGGTATATTGGATCCACTGAAATTGACAGGATTTACATTGATCCTGGGTCCTCAATTAGCATAATTCTTCAGAGTATGATACGACCCCTGAGAATTCCTACTAGTGATCTGACTTACACTAGTACTACGATAGTTGGTTTTAACTCTGGCAAGAGTAAACCACTGGGGAAGATTCGTCTGCAGATTCAGATTGGTGATCTTCGAACTATGGTAACTTTCTATGTTATCAACTCAGACGTATCCTATAATATCCTTCTGGGGAGACCATGGTTACATGAGCATAACATCGTGCCTTCAACTCTCTACCAATGCTTCAAGTATGTAGATTCCCAAGGAGTTGTGAAGACTGAGTTTGCTGATATCAATCCTTTCAAGGGTGTCGAAGCCTATTTTTCTGATTCAAGGCTTTATAAACAAGAGCATGTGAAAGAGATATCAGACATAGCTGAAGATCAATCATCTACTGAGGATCAGTCTATTAATGAAGATCCGCCAGAAGAGCAACCTTTGAAGATCATAGTCAAGGGACGAATCCAATCCCAACCTGTCGATGATCAACCTTTGATAATCAAGGTTAAAGGAAGAACTCAAGCTTCATCTGAGGAATCAGTAAATGTTTCTGCTAAGAGCCAAGTTCAACCTTTTATGATCAAGGTCAAAGGGCGTACTTCTTGTACGAATGATCCAGGACCGCCATTGATTGTCAATCTTGGCAAATCTACGCAGAAAACGGATAATGATCCATTAATGATTAATCTGAAGCGTAGCAATCAGATTGTAAATGATGTAAATATTGATCATTCTATACTTTTTGATATCAATGAAGATTTTCTTTTCGAGTATATGGCTGTCAAGTTTATTGAAAGAATGACTTTATCTTCTGATAATCAAAGTCATCAATATAAAGACGACATAGAACCAGAGGAAACATTATACATTGATCATAAGGAAAATTCCTTTCCTCCTCATGTCGATGTTGGACCTTATGCTCAAAAGTTCTTAACATCTTCTCCCTATCTTCTTCCTGTAGTTGCTCCATCACAAGCTTGTGTAACTTATAGACGTCACGAAGAATCTTATTTCGTGGTTCCGTCTGATAAGAAAAACAAACGCCAAATCGTGTTTGGCCTGGCTAGAAATATCCCTGTTGCTCAAACAGATGATCTGAAAGATAAAGATAAAGGAAGAATTCGAATTGACAAATATAGTCAACAATCTATTAAGATCATCCAGAATATGGGGTATGATTTGAAGACTATGCTAGGTCTCAATCAAGGCAAAGGTAGACGACTACCATTATGTGGTGATTCGTTTTACCAGAAGACTCGTCATGGGTTGGGATATGATCCATCCCATATGTTTAATGACGATATACAAGAAGAACTCTCTTCTAGCTCTTCGTAATCATCGGATTCAGAAGAAGTCCAATTCATCGAATCTGATATGTCTCGTTCCTCATATGATGAATCCGAGCAAATATTTTTAGCTTACATGGTTCAAATTGATGGTGAATCTGAACCATTTGAGAATGATCCTTGGGCTCAACAAATGGACACTCAATGGGAACTTTGTTTTGAACAGCGACAGCCACCTACAGAAGATGAGGTTGTCCAGATTGATGTTGAGATGGAACAACGTCCAAACCAATATTCATCAGTAAAAACCTTTCGGAGGATGAAAAGAAAGAGTTGATAAAACTGATCAAAGAATATATTGACATCTTTGCATGGAGTTATGAGGATATGTCGGGTCTAGATCCTAAAGTTGCTACTCATAAGCTCAATATGTTGCCTAATGTCAAGCCTGTAAAGCAACAGCAACGGCGCTTTAGACCAGATATGATGAATGCAATTGAAGCAGAAGTCAAAAAGTTGATTATATGTGGCTTTGTTCGTGAAGAACAACATCCGGATTGGGTTGCTAATATTGTTCCTGTTATAAAAAAGAACGAAAAAGTCCGAGTTTGCATAGATTATCGAGATCTTAATGCGGCTTGTCCGAAGGACGAATTCCCATTTCCCATTACTGATATCATGATAGACAATACATGCGGTTTTGAACGCATGTCTTTCATGGACGGATTTTCAGGATACAATCAGATCAAGATGCATCCAGAAGATGAGAAACATACTTCTTTTCGAATGCCCCTTGGGGTTTACTGCTATACGGTTATGCCATTTGGTCTTAAAAACGCCGGTGCCACGTATCAACGGGCTATGAGCAACATCTTTCAAGAACATCTTCGGAAGACAGTTGAATGTTACGTAGATGACATTGCTGTTAAAAGTCGATCAAAAGATGATCACATTCAAGACTTGAAGACAGTATTTGAATTGATGCGTCAACATCAATTAAAAATGAACCCTACTAAGTCTTTCTTAGGGGTTTCCAGTGGCAAGTTTTTAGGATTTGTCATTACTTCTCAGGGTATCCATGTTGATCCTGATAAAGTTAAAGCAATCCTTGAAATGCATCCTCCTCGTAATCTGAAAGAACTTCGTGGCTTTCAGGGTCGTATTGCTTATATCAGGAGATTTATATCTAATCTCTCTGGGAGATGTCAACCTTTCTCCCGTCTATTAAAGAAAGGTGTATCTTTTGTCTGGGATGAAGCGTGTCAGAAAGTCTTCAATGACATTAAGCAATACCTTACAAATCCACCTGTTCTGGTACCTCCAGTGGTAGGGAGACCATTTTTGCTATATGTTCGAGCCTTGGATCATTCACTTGGTGCTCTTCTCGCACAGAAAAGTGATATGGGTCATGAACAAGCAATTTATTATCTTAGCAGAATGATGGTTGGAGCTGAACACAGGTATACTCCTATAGAAAAGGAATGTCTGGCTTTGGTTTTTGCCGTCCAAAAGACAAGATATTATGTGACAGGACAAACTATTCATGTCATCTCCAGAATAAATTCCATTCAGGTATTGATGAGAAAACCGAGCATTCTTAATTCCAAGTTAGCTACCTGGGCGATGTTGCTCACTCCTTATGACATGGTTTATGTACCTCAAAAATCAGTAAAGGGCCAAGCATTAGCTGATTTCTTAGCTGCTCACCCTATACCTGAAACATCGAAGTTATACGAGGACATTCCAGATGAAGTTGCAGATTGTAACATGACTTTAAAGAATGACATATGGCAATTATATTTTGATGGAGCATCACGGGTAGGACCTAAAGGCAATATTGTTTCGGGGGTAGGAATCGTCTTGGTTTCTCCCGACAAAATGGTCATATACCGTGCCTATTCTCTCAATCAGCCATGCTCCAACAATGTAGCAGAATATAATGCTCTATTGATTGGTCTCCAAGTAGCAAAACAATTGGATATTGAGTTCCTAGAAGCTTATGGAGATTCTTAATTGATCGTTAATCAAGTTAGAGGGACTTATGAAGTCAGAAATCCTGATCTCATCCCTTATCATCAAGTGGTAGTCGAATTGGTCCTTTCATTCAAAGGATTCTTCATTGAATTTGTACCACGTTTTCATAATGTGGAGGCTGATGCTCTTGCTAGCTTAGCTGCAGACTTGGCTGTTCTAATCTGAAGGCAAAATACAATTACTTTGTTGGACCGAGACTTGTTCTGTGCCAAGAATAATCTGTATATTGAACAAAGTTATGCTACAGAGTCAAATTCCCAACAGAGGGATTGGAGAACTCCATTCATTGATTATGCAGTTCATGGAATTTTGCCTGAAGATCCAAAAGAAGCTGCATCAATTAAGAGACGATCATTTCGATTTTATTATGATTCGTCTTTACATATGTTATATCGTCGTTCATATGATGGACTATTGCTGCACTGTCTCTCAGAAAGTGAAGCCAAACAAACACTTTGAGAAGCTCATGATGGCGTTTGTGGTGTTCATCAACCAGGTCCGAAATTACAAGATCGCATTCGAAAAATGGGGTATTATTGGCCTTCTATGATAGCAGATGCTATAGACTATGCCAGAAAGTGTAAAGCATGTCAGATTTATGCTGACTTTATTCATCAACCATCTGAATTTCTACATCCTACAGCAGCCTCTTGGCCCTTCGAAGCTTGGGGTATGGATGTCATTGGTCCTATTAATCCCCCTTCTGTTAAAGGACATCGGTTCATATTAGCTATAACCGATTACTTTTCTAAGTGGGCAGAAGCAGTTCCCCTTGCCGAAGTGAAAACATCTAATGTGATCAGTTTCATCAAATATCATGTCATTTATCGCTTCGGGATTCCTCGACAAATAATTCATGACAACGGTCCACAATTTGCCAGTCAGGCATTTTATCGGTTCTGTGATAAGAATCGAATTCAAAATTTGGCTTCTACGGCTTATAATCCAGCTGCTAATGGTTTAGCCGAAGCTTTCAATAAGACGATCATTAAACTTCTTAAAAAGTTTGTCTCTTCTAACAAACGTGATTGGAATGAGAAACTTGGAGAATGTTTATGGGCTTATCGAACAACAGTCCGGACTCCTACTGGTTTTACACCATTTTTATTGGTTTATGGATGTGAGGCTGTTCTTTCCTTGGAAATCCAGATTCCATCTCTACGAATAGCCATTGCTAATGAGCTAACTATAGAGAACAATGATCGCTTACGACTCCAAGAACTTAAAGGATTGGACGAGAAGCGTCTTCAAGCACAACAGCACATTGAGCTATATCAAGCCCGTATATCTCGAACTTTCAATCGTAAAGTTAAAGAGAGGGTATTCAAGATTGGCGAGTTGGTATTAGCCGTTCGAAGACCGATGGTGATGACTCACAAAAGCAAAGGGAAATTCCAAGCAAAATGGGAGGGCCCTTATGTAATTGAGACCGTGTTTTCTAATGGCGCCTATCGGTTATCAAAGCCTAATGGTGATCTACTCATGATGCCAATCAATGGCAAATTTCTTAAGAAGTACTATGTATAAAAAAAAGAATGAAAATAAAAATTCCTTTTATTATTTTTGTTCTGAATAAAAGATTAAGGACAAGGACCACTACCTTCCTTATTGAATACATAGTCAGCCAGTGCTTCGAAGGCATCGTTGCCTGAGTTCATAAAAAATCTGCAGGCAGCCATCCTCAGTACCTCTTCTTCAGGAGTTTTCCCTGGCTCTACTAAGAAAGCAAGGATGTCTTGTGGTGGCTTGGGCGTAGAAGAGCTTTCGCCTACTTCGGTTGGGCCTGACACAATTGGCTCAACGGGGTGTGTCTCGATGACGTCCTCAACCTTTATGGAGACTTTATTCTTTTGCTGCATATCCTTGGAAGACATTTCCAATAGAGGAGTGGAAATAAGAATGAAACGTTACAAAAAGTTCTCGCCTATTTATAGGAGAGATCTATTAATGAATCGGTCTTTGAAATTGAAAATAACTTTCCATTTCCGAAAAGTCATGTCCGTTCATTATATCAGATTCATCCATTTAATTATGGAATTGAATTGACCTTTTTTCTTTTCCCGAAAGATATGTTGGTTCATTCATTCTCTCATCGATATTTTATGACATCTTTCTTCTTAATCCCCAGCTACCAAAGTTTGGTTAAGCTGATTTCTTGGAGAGGGATTTCAAATCTTATATTTTATCAATCGATTAAAAAGTGGGATTCGTTATTTATCATGTTTTCATGACCTTTGAATAAATATTAAATCTACTTACTTTTCTTATCTATCATTTCCATTTTGACCTCTACATAGATATTAATCTAATTTTCTTTTGAGTTCTTACATACTATCATGTCCATATTACCTCTGATAGTATTGTATACTCTAAAACAGAAAACAAGATTTCATTATCTATCATGTCCATATTACATCTGGATAGATACAGATCATTGAGCATAGAAGACTTATCATTTCCATTCTCATATCATCATAAAAGTCTATTATATTTCTTAGACTTTCTTACAAATTATAATGGAAATCTATTACATCTTGGATTTTCATTCTATACACACAACGATAACCTAATGGAGATCTATTACTTCTTTGGATCTTCTTCATCGGATTCGTTGTTGGTGTCAATTCCTTGCTGTCTGAGCCTCTGTGGCGACCAGAACAGTAGGAATCAAACTCTGGTCTTCTCTCTCAGACGAGAGGAAAATCCCAGAGTACGGCAGCCCGAAGACGTGTTGCTGCCAATACAACTGGTGAAGAAGTGGCAGCCTTTCAGAGGAGATAGGAATGTATCCAGCATTGGGATACGATTCCTAGTTCTGCCATGAAAGGAACTCTACTACCCAATTTCTTGGGTTAGAGTTGACTCCACCATCCAACTCTCCGTGTATAAAGGCTCTTCCTACCTAGAGGAAGACCCTTCTATCCCACGAAGAGTTCTGAGTTGTCTGATTTGCGCGTCAAAAGCGCCTGAGCTCCCTGATGTTGATGTCAGAAGAATGCTCCTCACAGCGTCAAAGTCGCCAATACCGGTTCTAGAAAATCTCTTCAGCCAAACTTCTGCAGAAAACAACAAAGAAAAATTATTTTAAACAGAAGTATCATCAGACGCATATTAATCAATTGAAAACAGATGCTTACGCATCTTGTTTTATCTTCAACAGGCTACAAGGATTTTACGCTTGAGATTTTTATGCCAGTGATTCATGAGCATTTAATCTACAAGGTCTCTATGCCAGTGTCTCATGTGCACCCTATTCAACAAGGCTTTTACGCCATTGTTTCATGTGCACTTCATTCAATAAGGCTTTTACGCCCGTGCATCTTACCTATAAGATTCTACATCTGTCAAGGATTTACGCTTGTGAGCATCTGTTTTCAACAAAAAGTTCAAAGGCAAATAATTGTTTACGATCAAACTTACCCTTAAGGTCAACTGGTTCGGCTCTGAGAATGGTTGAATCAATATCTGATGACCGGGCGTACAGAAGAACGACATCAGAAAGGATCGTCATTTGTTGGAGAGTGAAATCTTGCAAAGAGCTACCGGGCGTACAGAGGAACGACATCGGAAAGCATCACCATTATCAATCCCTTGTTGAAGAATGAATATTGCAAAAAAGCTATCTTCAGATGAATGAGAATGGGAATAAGAATATATAAAACATTCTTTAACTCAGCTATTTATAAGAATTGAAGAAATAGTTAGTGTGAGCCTATTTCGGGAAAGATCCTATTAAAAGGCATTCGTGACCACAAAACAGATGCCACGTGTCGTTTTATTTCTATTGGGAATGAACAACCATAGATGCAGTCAAAGAAGGAGTAGAACAATTACATATGCCAGCAGATAAGATCAACATTAAGATTTTATTTAAAAGGGCAGTTGGCCCCTACAGATAATTTGAAGAGTCGCAATACATGGACGACACTTCTACATAAAATATTATTTTTTCTCTCCTTCGTTGGGCTGACGAAGGGAGGCACCTAACTCACGCATATTGCGAATCCCGGAGCGACGCATCAGATTAAGAAATGCTTCTGCATCTTCTGATCCCTCATACGCAGTTGAAGGACCGCCATCGATGCGACTAAAGACTGCTGGAGTCAGTCCAAAGCACTCTAAAAAGTTGCGTGCTCGCTCAAAATCAATCCTGGAGCTCGGAGCCTCTTCGTTGTTAATCTTTTTCTTTGGCGCCATGACAATATGAGGATGAATAGCAAGAATGAAGAATTTATTCTTATTTATACAATCAAATCAACTCTTCATATTCCTTCTGGGAAACCGCTCATTATTAATGCAAACTCGGGAAGATGAGGAAGCATTCGAAAGTTTCGAGAAAGAAATTCATTGTGACGGTTAAGTATTGACCGACACTATTTCTTGATTTTACGCCGACTGTTGGATATCCCTAATTTTACGCGGATGACTGTTGTGTATCCCGAATATTACGCTGACTGGTTAAATCCTGACTTTTACGCTTCTGTTCAAAGTGTTTCAAATTTTGGAGATATTTGAAAACTTTGAAGGGGGTCTTGTAGGAGCGTAAAAAGTGCTTCATAGAATGAGTCAAAGAGACGGATTATTCCACTCAAGATGATCTATTTTTACGCCAAGGAGAGGCTAATCACTTTACGCCTAAAATAGGCTGATCATTTTACGCCAGGGTCAAGCCAAGGGTTTTACGCCTAGGACAGGCTAGCCACTTTTATGCTGGACAAAGCTGTCAAGTCTTGCATTTAATGCAAAGTCTGACATAAAGATATTAATGATGGCATATACCACAGAATTCGAAGGGATTTGTTTTACACAGAGACCAATGTTGTCGTTTAGTATGTGGACTGAGCTATTTTTATGCTCATAGTATGGCTTCTTTTACGCATGGAGACTATACGAGTTTTTACGCTCAAAAGTCGACATATGCATAAAGTTTATTTGGGCTACTTTACGCTTAAGGTTATTTAATAACCACTTTACACGGGAAGTCCATGTCAGGGCTATTTTACGCCTAGTCTACTGCTTTACGCTCAGAGTACATTGGGGCTATTTTTACGCCCTATTCTTTCTGACCAATTTGGAACGTGGTTTGCCTACATGGCTTTCATGCCACACATCCCGAAGAACGTGTGTACGTGCATCCTATTCTTAATGAAATGATGGGACACGTGTCAACGTATACAGAGGATGACTTTGGTCATGGGTGGCAGTTGTTAGCGTAAAGACGGAACTTTTGCTGAGTTTTTACGCACAAGAGCCTAAGTCTATAAATAGACTTATTTTTCTCACACACAGGCAGCACGGAGAGAGATAGATACAGAGACAAGATGAGAGAAAACAGAGAGATTAGAACTCAGAGACTTTGATTCTCCAGAGCATTCTTCTTCAACCTTTCTTTCATAACAGAGTGAAGCAAAGCAAGAAAGTATTCGGCCTCGCCATCAGTGCCCAAATGCGTCGATACCTTTCTGGTGACTTAGTTCTTCCAATTGTTCATCTTCAAGCAGTAATCTTCATCATCATCATATGGTCCAAGGAACAAAGTGATCATTTACAGATCAGACTTCCATAGTAATACTTTCCCAGAATCAAATTTGTACTTCTTGAACTTTTTCTCGTTTTATTTTCAAAAGCCAATTTTCTTGGCATTTTGTTAAGTGAAACAATAAGTGAAACACTATTCTTTTACAAATGACATATGTTTTTGAAAAACATCATTTTTACAAAAAGCTTCTGAAGGACTTTTCAAAAAGCCAAAATTGATTTTTCTCAAAAATGAACTGGCAGAACCCTAGCAGGGCCAGACTTCGGCCAGAGTTCGGCCAAGTGGAACGTTAGTGAACGTTTGATTTTTGAACTTGGTCACCCTTCAGTTGTGGTTTGTTACAAAGAGTTCTGTCCGAATTCTGCCCGAATTCTGTCAGAGTTCTGTCTTTGGAAAAACTATAAATAGAGAAGCATTTCGATCATTTCAAATCACCAATTCACTTTCAATCTTCTCTTCTTAAGCTTACATTCTTCTAAAGAGTTCTAAAAAGCTTTCATTTTCAAATCCCAAGCCAGTTACAATCCTCTAGTCGATTTGCCAGTGCGGTACGGTCTAGAAGTTTCAAGAGCGATTGTAATCAGAGGCTTGATAGAAGATACAACTCTTCACAATTGAAGTTGGTCGAGTTCTTCGTATCAAAGCTCGCGTCTGTAGAAGTTACAAGGACTTCGTATAAAAACTTGCGAAATTTTCCAATAGTTGATTCAACTGGAAGCTAGAGTTCTTCCGACGGGACTAGTCCTCACAAGAGAGATACCGGTATAAATCTCGGTATTTGTGTTTGCCTTCTGATCACTTTTAATTTCTGTCATTTACTTTGTGATTATTATTATATCTGTGATCTAACTGCTAACAAGATTTTTAATTAGTAATATTCCGCTACCTACTCTATTCACCCACCTCTAGAGTATTCTGCTTTACGATTTCGTTCCTACAGTGTGTATATGTAAAAGGAAGTCTCAGGTTACCACAGTGTATACAAAAATCAGTAAAATCGAGTTAACTCAGAATAAATCAGTGTGTGGGCATATGAGAGCACAGTGTTCAATTAAAAATTCTCAGGAATTTACATTCAAAACCAATCAAATTCATAAATAAACTTTCAATAAAACTCAGTTTTAAATGTCTAACCCTATCCTCAGTTTTCAGCTTCCCTGTGTGTGTCAAACCATTCTCAGATTTTAGCTTCCACATAGTGACATGTGCTAGTGTGTACATATGTGTGGAAGAGTGTCATGTGTAGCAGTAATGTGTGTATGTCTGTGACATATGCCATAGGCTAGTGTATAGATTAGTGTGTGTGTAGTGTCTTGTAAATAAGTGTCAAGTAGTGTGTGTGAATATACATGACAGTAAGTAGGTTGGCTAACAGTGAAGGGTGTGTAGTGTCTATAGAGTTACAGGAATAGTGTGTATGTATATTGGCTAGGGCGTGTCATGTGATAGTTTAGCTAACAGGGAATAGAAAACCTGTGTATAACAGGAAAATGAAATCAGTGTGATTTGAATGAGTACATAGCTAGTTAATAGGGTGTCAAGGTGAATAGGTGTGTGTACTATCAACTCACTGTATATCAATGTGATCAATCTCAGGAATTTAATTTAAATCTCAGAATTCCAGTCAACTGACAGTTAGCTAGAAGGGGAAAGTGTAAATGAATGTGTGTGAGTGAGTCCAATAGATAGGGTGTCAACACAGTTCTCTGGAAAAATGCTGAATGAGAATGTGAATTCTCAGGATTTACACAACTTCAAATGACAGTTAAGAAATTTCCATTTGCACATTCATCCAACCCAAATCGAGATCCCAATACCTTGATTACATCAAACCAAATCATGAACCAACCTTTCAGTACTCTAATACAGGTGTAAATGAATTAGCCATGGTAATTAAACATTAACAATTCAGTTTAAAATGGAATCAAAAATCAGAATTAGTAAACAGTGCATAGTGTATCAGTTGACAGTGTTTACATATGGCAGTTCAACATTCAAAAACCTATTTCAAAATCCAAAAACCTAACACCAGTCATAACCAATATTGCAGTAATCTAATACACCTGTATATGAGTTAATATGGTAATTTAAACATCACCAAAACAGTTTAAAATAGGAATCAAATTCAGAAATCGAAAACAGGAACACATGTATCAGTCAAATAGGGAAATTGAAATTCAAACTATAAAAACTTGTTAATACAACAATTTATTAGTTGGTAACCCATCCCACACACGTGCACGTGTCTCACAAGTCATCTCGTGTCCTGGGGAAGCAGGACACGACGTGTCTTAGCTCACGAACACCACAGACATGCTGTGCACAGACTGCGTCATGCACGCGTGCACGTACGTCCAGCGCACGACACAGGCCATGTGGGGACACGTGGTTGTGCACACGTGTACTCCTGGGCTAGGGGAACGTGTCCACGTGTCTGTCTCGTGTCCACGTGAGGCGTGTCGCGCGTACAAGGTGCGTATCAGGACACGTCTGTGCACGTGTGTGCACAGTGCGTATCCAGTGCGGGCTAGATATCTCCCCGTGTCGTGCATCATATGCTCCCAAATTTTGGAAGCATAGTGTCAGTGATTGCCCCATCATCCCCACAAATTTTCGTGTCACCACGTGTCTTATACAGTGAGTACTAGGGCCCGATAGGCAGGACACTTAGCCGAGCCCCGTGCAGCGTGTCCATCACCAAATCCGACACAAAAACCGATACGAACACAAATCAGTCTTTACGAATATTATTACACATACCTAGATCTAGAGATCCATGAAATTAGTTCAACAAAAATCAAAAATAAAGTCCTAAGAGGCATTTAATCAAACACCTTCCTATACACCATGATACGTGTCCGATACGGACACCAAAAGGACACGAAATTAACTCAAACTTCAGGGACAACTAGGGGATTCCTAGATCTAGCCCTAAATGCAAAGAAAATAGAATATTAGATCAATTTGTAGAGTTTTACCTATAGGTGCAAATAGCAAAAAAAAACTTCAATGGAGGGTTCCTCATTGCTAGCCAAATACTCCCAAATTGCACAAAAACTGAGATTGCTCCCCATAATCAGGAAGTAGAGATTGATTAGAATCATATGCAAAAGATTTGGATAAAAAAGGAATAAAAATGAATTTAATAGGAATTTTGAAAAGTGGGGATTTACCTCTCCTTCTAAAAACTATGTTAAGCACAAAAGAGGCAAGAACAAGGAGAGGGGGCATTAAATAGGAGTGGAAATCTCTATATGGCTGGTCACTTAGGGTTTGGTTGGGGTTAGGGCTTCAAGTTATGGGCCATGGTCTTAAGTCACAAGTCATTAAATCAAATCACAAGTCATTTCACCTATTTATAATTCTTCCTATTGAAACTAGATTCTAGTGACTAAAAATAGGTTTGACTTAAGCTAGACTAGGGTCACACCATTGCCTACTAAGTCACCATAGCTAGGGTTAGCTTGTAGGCTAGTCTACAAAGTCTCAATAAGTCAAAGTCAATGATAGCAATCACCAATCCAATATTTAATCAAATAATTCTAATAAGTCAAAATGACCAAATTATCCCTAGGCTAAAAATTATAAATAGATATTCCAAATCACAGGGTTAGGCTCTAGGGCAGACAGTCTCTAGGGTTTCACTAGCAGCACATCAAAATCACAAGTCATGATTTTTAAATAATTTTTAAATGATTAAAAATCACCAAAAATCATATTATTATTTAAATATCATAATTAAATAATTAAAATCACAAAATTTCAAAATTACCCTCATTTAGAAAACTGGATGTTACAAGTCTACCCACCTTAGAAAAATTTTATCCCCGAAATTTAAGATGGTAGTACTCCTTCTAGGTCAAACACCCCCACAATCATAGTCTCAAAATCACACAGTTCGATAATCATATGCGTCTGTCCAAAATCATGATACTCAGAATCTTCGTCATGCTAGTGAGCAAGGCTACGATAATCACAGAATCCTTGACTAAGGTACATACCTCTAGAATCATGGTATTTAAAATTTTTGTATTATCGCATGCTTGGCAGCGAAAATCTTAAATTTCTACACCCGAAAAATACGTCTAAAGTCTAACTATATGTCCTCACTATGCCAGCTAACACGACTATCGAAGATTCTAGATCCCATAACTGAGGTGACCTAGCCCATATGATTATCTCAGAAGAAAATCAAACATAACACAAGGACAACAGGACAAAATTGATCAATCAACAAGGACCAGAGGGAATCGAATTTTCAAGACAGTTATAAGAGGCAATTGCGGAAATGGAATCAAAAAGAACGGAACCTGCAGCAAGATCTCCAATGGCCTGTGCATCCTCGACTGTCCTGGCGAAAGCTCGCCCCTGCTGGCCTTCCCTGGCCTGCTGCTGATGCTGCATGTACCTCTGCTGCTGAGTTGGTAAAGGTAATCCCTTTTGCTGGCCCATCGGTGCCCTAGCTCCTGCTTCCTGAACTGTCTGTCCAAATGACTCAGGATACTCTCTCAGCCGATGATCGGATCCTCCGCAAAATAAACATCTGCCCAGCCTCTTCCGAAATTTGCCCCAATCATGCCCTGGTCTCTTACAGAAGGGCAAATGACAACAAGCTGCTGTCCCGGGGCCTGCTGATGCCTCTGTTGCTGCTACACCTGTTGAAAGGGTACACGGTCCTGAAACTGCCGCTGCTGAAAGTAGACCCTCGGCTGCTGATACTGCTGCTAAATTTGTTGGTGGGGCATCTACTGCGGATACTGCTGCTGAATCTGTAAGTAGGTAAATTTGTGAGAAGGTCGACTGGAACGCCTATTTGGTGGCCCACGATCCGCTCCAACGGGCAAATTTGTGCACTGCTTATCGGAATCCAAAACTGGACATACCATTGAATTCGTCTCCTCAAATCGGACCCGTAGACATATAGTTTGACAACTTTAGAGACCATAGGTTCTGGCACGTATTTCGGTACAAAACGAGTCCAACGACAGACATCGTTTTGACCCAAAATTATGATTTTACCCCTGTTCCAAAATTGGACTTTTGGGCAGGTATTTCCTAGACATATCTTATATTTTGAACATGTTCGTGGTGTTATTTCAGCATCCGAGGACGTATACGAGATTTGGCTTTCATCGCTTCACTATTCTGACGGCTCGAGCTTTTGGATGTCACCCTTTTGCACACAACCTCAGGCAAGATACCTTGCCATATTTAATGCTTATATTTAGTCTGTATTTTTAGTTATTTGTGTATCACTATTTATTTATTTCCAGTTCTTGTAGTTGTACCATTATTACAATTATTGATTTATTACCTACTCAGTGATATTAGCTTTACTTTGCTTATTATCCTTTGATTGCATATGGACCTAGAGTTAAGGGACTACCAACTGTAGTGTATTACATAAATCTTGACGCAGTTGTACCACGAGATATGTGTGAGATGAGTAGCATGAAGAGGTACTTGCGTGTTGGCTGATCACCCGTACGCATGCGTTAGGTCTAACTGCTAATAGAGGCATATTAGGAGACTTAGCAGTTAGTAGAGGTACATGATCACGGATGTGACTTCGATATGTGCATCGGGTGGAGAGAATATTTCCTTATTGTATGGACTTCTATTACACATTCCCTTGTAACCCGGAAGCTCCGCTGGAGATACGAGTATGCTTACCCCCTCATGTTGGCCACTGACGTTCTTGAACGTTATGTGTTTGGGGTAGATGATCCTTTCAGGTTGGCCACTGTCGTTTTTGAATATCATGCGCTTAGGTCACTGGTGCCCAAGTGGGGACTATACCAGATCCAATTTACAGCCAGGTCTCATGTGACGAAAGGTTTGTTCTTAACTGCATAAACACATTAGAATGGTTAGGTAAAACCTAATCAATGTCAAGTCACCCCCGTTCCTTTATGTATCTTGTTACTATTGGGACTATTTTACTTTACTTGTGGCTTGTGACATTTTATATATTCAGTTTATTATGGCATGTTCTTCCTGTATCTTGTTACGTCCCTCTGAGGACCTAATGATCTCTCCAGGTGTGTGCTTCTGTGATATCTGCAGGTGTTTAGCCAAGGCTGTGATCTTCTCCATCCCTTCACAGAGGATTACCCTTGGGGCAACTTTCTACCCTTCCTTTGCATTTTCTCCCATGTATTCTTCTTCTCATTTAAATAGTAGGTAGTGGATTTGTCTCCGCCCAACTATATGTATAAATTATAAATTTCACAATTGATTTATATTATTATTCTTTCATTTTGTAGATGAGATTAGATTACTATTGGTGTACTGTATTTTACAGCTTATGTATACATACGAGGTTTCCATATATTGGAGTATTCTTCGTATGTGTGCAGCTGGCATGTCTATGTACTTGGTCCCAAGTATTTTGGGATTGGGACGTTACATATTTTTGTGGTGGCCCATACAGGTTAAGTTCATCACTTCGGTTACGTTACTGTACCGATATGAGCCTGCATATAGGATTAGAATCTAGGAATCTCATCTACAAGCTTGACTTCCCCCCTTGATTCCAATTTTGAACTCTCGTCCGACAACCTTGACTTCCTTCTACTTGATTTCTTTTCTACCACAAATCTTAACTTTTCCTTCGTGCCTGATAGAAAGGTTAGGAAGATAACTCATACTAGTTACACATGTTATATTTCTCAATCACTCCATTAGTTGACTTTCATAAGTTGGGTAGTATGCCTCACGGTCTACCACCACATATTCTTATAACACATTAATGGGGTATAACTAGGTGACATTGAATATATGTTAGTGCAGGAAGATATGATTACCTAGAATATAGAGTTTTAGTAGCCCCTACCTCCTTGGTCAACCAATGCCTGATGCAAGAGACAGTAAGACGACTGTATAAGCAGGAACACCGGACAAAACTTAAGATTCTTGTGAAACTTGAACCATCTGTAACTGCTTTCATCATTATCTTCCATACTTATACTTTGAACTACCATGAATGATGATGCTATTTATAGCCTAGTTTTGCAAGTTTATTATTTATCAAGCTTGTTCAGGACATATGTATACTGGGGACGCCCACGAGCATATTGTCTAATTAGAATCAATGTGTTATTGTTTGATCAACCGTAGTGCTCTGGGTTCGCTCTTTATATGATTATCCCACGTGGATTGAGATATAGAGGTATCTAGGATCTCATCCGCAACTGCATTAACAATTCCTCTTGAAGTATACATTTGCCTTTGAATCGCATAATTGTATTCGATGACATCTTTCTTGAACTCTTTATTGATTTTGTCTTTCATAAATTTAGAAAAATGAAACGCTCGTATTTGGTAGATAGATACAGATTATCTTCCATAGCCATGATAGTTGTATACACAAGTGTAGCTACCATCGGCCAGTCATGTGACTACAACCTTGCCTTGAGTTACTTGTCCACCCCTCGCCCCTAAAACTAATATCATGACCTTCTAGTCATTGGAATTCGAGAATGACTAGGATCTTACTCTTAGTCAACACTAACCTAGGAGTATCTAATCCCTAGGAATCAATTATGGTGAGCCTCCAATTATTTATCTTGATTCTTGGCTTCACTAGCGACCCGTATGCCTTAACTCAACGCTTACTTGACTAGGCCTCCACAGTTTAGACAAGAAAGTATTTGGAGTGAATAGATTCTAAGCCTTCTAAAATTTTATGAGTTACTAGTTTACCAATTGATTAGAATAAGTTGATTTCCATTAGGATGATAATTAGTGACTTATGAACTCCCACTTTCTTTTTAGATCTTTTTGGTGTCCCCGACCGTGACACTAATATTCGGAGCACGAGACCAGCGGTTACTTTCCAACAAATTACACATACAAGATCTAGACGAGTCCACCTTCAAGTAGGCATATCATGTCCAACTCAAATAAGTCTCCTTGTACTCTATTTTTATGATACGACTTTCAGATCAAAACAGCTAATGATAACCCTTACCGTAATACCGAAATACTTTTCGACTGTAGTTAGGGATCCAACCTCGACTTAAAACTTGTGTCCCAATATATGGTTGTGATCTGCTCGAAGCCCCCTATGCCCATGGCAATAGTGTGCCACTCAATTGAGTTTTTTTGTGCTACTTAAACACAAAAGTCACAGAAGGCGTATCCTCGGGCTTAGGAACCTGGTTAACCAACCTGGCTGAAAAATCTGCCTGACCACTTGACTTGGAACCTATATAAGATTATCCTAAACCTACTAGGAATGCATTAGATTGATTTTATAGCATCTCGTCCAGTCAATATAGATTAAAATCTATGATTCGTTCAAATCCAAGATCGTTGTCCCATTTGAGAATCCATTAAGACCCGGTTAAACCCATCATTGCATATCGCTATATTTGGACTATAAAACCAAATCTGATGAAACGGGTCCCTACACCTACCATGTAGTCCCCATCTCTTGGTCCTCTAATTATCCTTCCATATGGTTGAAGGTATAGTACTATCTTCGTACGACGTTTTACATCTCTTGCTCGTGCGTTAGATAACTGCGGTAATAGATCACAATATTGGATCTCCAAATTCCTTCTGTTGTAGAATAGAACCTTAGTTTAACTTCGAGAATGAAAGTTTTTGGAGTGCATATACTGCAAGCCCCTCTAAGAAATATAAGATTTCATTGGATTAGCCAATGATTAAGATAGATTGATCCAAGTGAACTAATAAAACAATGGTTCATAACGCCCACTCCTATTCATATCAGTTGATACCCTCGACCATGACTTTGATATTTGGAGCACAACACTAGAATTTTGCTCCCAACAAACTTTACACTTATAAACTACACCAATCAAGCTACACATGTGTCATACATGTCCCATACAAATACACTTTCTTGTGCTCCATTTCAATTACGCCACATGTATGACACCTTAGAATGAACCCTATGTGCCCAATTGCCATACCATTTGAATCTAACCATACAATATCGACCCATTCCCTCGAGCAAGCTAAAATACCCATGATCCATGCAAGATGCATCACACCTATGACATATGCCATCCACTCAAGCAAGCATAAGCCTCCAATCCGTATACCCTAGTCGTTATGACTTATAGGGCCCAAACACTTACCAATTCATGTCTTATAGCAAGGTTCTGCACTTATTATAGGTTCTTATCTCTTGGCCGTGAAAGTTGTCCCCTAAGTTCTCCAACCTCATCTATCAGTTATCCAAGTTAGTCGAAGAGCGAAATCCCTGGGACCAGCACATTCTAGTTATATTCGAATAAGAGACGCATATCATCTTCTTAAAATATGACCCTATATGAACGACGTTAGACAGTTGTAATTCTCCTAACGAAGTTAGTGACCAAGAACGCCATGACAATATCTATGCTCACTTGGAATCCGTGACCACGGTCAAAAATGCCCAATATTCTCGGGCCACTTGTTAGAAATTTTCCTCCTAAAAGTCGTGTAACAACGATTTTCACGGTTAGCCAACTTCTATAAGTTGGGTAGGGCCTTGAACGAAGAATACCTTATCTTGTAGGATATGGAGCCAATATGGATTTCTTTTATAGCTACCCTCCATCTTTTCAGAATCGAGTTATGATTCGATATACTTACTCTTCTATCGTATTCAGCCTCATTATTTCTAGTTAATTGTTAAGTTTCATATTAATTTCGATGACAAAATTTTTATAAGTTGGGTAGTATGTAACCCCCCTAAAAAAATTCTAGAATATATTTTGTATTTTATTGATCATATTTATTATTATGAATTATTGAAAGTTGATTTACCTTTTTGGAGAACTATCAAATATGAATTTTAGGAACATGGATTACCTATAGGGATTTATTAATTTTGAAAAAATAATAATCTATATTTTGGTTATATAGGAAATGGTCTTTTGTGTAGTTATATATATATATATATATATATATATATATATATATATATATATATATATATATATTAGGTATAGATGGGTTTTTTTTAAAAATAGCCAAAATCTCGCGAGAAGCCCAAGTCCTTTAACCCGCGACCAAGGGCCCCAAACCCCCGTTGTTTATCTGCAGGTGTATATATATACACCAATGAAAAGAAAGAAAGAGAAAAAGGAAGATGTAAACCCTAATCCCGACGTGACCCCAAGCCTGCATTCCGTGCCACTCCTACGGCCGCCGGCCTGCCGGCCAGGCGCCGCTGCGCCGGCAGCAACGGCCAAGGCGGCAGTAACACCAGCAGCAGATCCTCCCAGTAGAGGCCGTACTTTGCTGCGATATTTTGCCCACCTCAGTCCATCATTTTTTGATCCAATTTTTCAGGTACGACGACAACCCTACCCTCTACAACTCCCTTCAGATAGTTCGATTTAATTTACATCGTATGCATCGTAAATCGAGCCCCAAAGTTTTCGAAAAACTGTTCGAAAACAGAACAGTGAGTCACCCCAACCCTTGGTTTGGAAGGAAGATTTTGAACGAAATATTAAGAATTTTTGTAAACCTGTTTCAAGTAGATATTGACAATATATACGAGAGAAAAACCCTTTTTACAGAATTTGATTTTGCCGTTTATGCATCGAGTATTTTGAATTCAAAAATTAGGAAAAATAATATTTCAAAATAATAAAATTTCAATAAAATTTCCCGATACGACGTGCGCTCCGACAAATTGGTCGACGTGGTCGCAAACCGAAAGCATCGAAAGGTGCGTATCGACTTCGCGGACGTGTGGGCTTTGACGGAATTCAAATTGGTTGCGTGTGCGCGACGAATTTGACGTGTATCCGTCGAAATTTACCGTATCGGCCTATTTGCAAATTTTCTAATTACTTTGAGCACGTTCGTCAGTTCGAGATAAAACTTGCGCCAGCAGGACCGTATCATTTTTCTGGTCCTGTATCCAAGTTTGGTCCGATTCTGAGAAGGTCGACTGGAACGTCTATTTGGCGGCCCGTGATCCGCTCCAACAGGCGAATTTGTGCACGGCTCATCGGAATCCAAAACTGGACATACCGTTGAGTTCGTCTCCTCAAATCGGACCCGTAGACATATAGTTTGACAACTTTAGAGACCATAGGTTCTGGAGCGTATTTCAGTGCAAAACGAGTCCAACGGTGGACATCGTTTTGACCCAAAATTATGATTTTTCCCATGTTCCATAATTGGACTTTTGGGCAGGCATTTCCTAGACACATCTTATATTTCGAACACGTTCGTGGTGTTATTTCAGCATCCGAGGACGTATGCGAGATTTGGCTTTCATCGCTTCACTATTCTGACGGCTCGAGCTATTGGACGTCGCCCTTTTGCACACAATCTCAGGCAAGATACCTTGCCATATTTACTGCTTATATTTAGTCTGCATTTTTAGTTATTTGTGTATCATTATTTATTTATTTCCAGTTCTTATAGTTGTACCATTATTACAATTCTTGATTTATTACCTACTCAGTAATATTAGCTTTACTTTGCTCATTATCCTTTGATTGCATATGGACCTAGAGTTAAGGGACTACCAACTGTAGTGTATTGCATAAACCTTGACACAGTTGTACCATGAGATATGTGTAAGATGAGTAGCATGTAGAGGTACTTGCGTGTTGGCTGATCACCCGTACGCATACGTTAGGTCTAACTGCTAATAGATGCATGTTAGGAGACTTAGCAGTTAGTAGAGGTACATGATCGCGAATGCGACTTCGATAGGTGCATCGGGTGGGAAGAACATTTCCTTCTTGTATGGGATTCTATTATACATTCTCTTGTAACCCGAAAGCTCCGCTGGAGATACGAGTATGCTTACCCCCTCATGTTGGCCACTGACGTTCTTGAACGTTATGCGCTTGGGGTAGATGATCTTCTCAGGTTGGCCACTGTCATTTTTGAACGTCATGCGCTTAGGTCACTGGTGCCCAAGTGGGGACTATACCAGATCCTATTTACAGCCAAGGCTCATGCGACGAAAGGTTTGTTCTTAACTGCATAAACACATTAGAATGGTTAGGTAAAACCTAGTCAATGGCAAGTCACCCACGTTCCTTTATGTATCTTGTTACTATTGGGACTATTTTACTTTACTTGTGGCTTGTGATATTTTATATATTCAGTTTATTATGGCATGTTCTTCTTGTATCTTGTTACGTCCCTCTGAGGACCTGGTGATCTCTCCAGGTGTGTGCTTCTGTGATATCTGCAGGTATTTAGCCAAGGCCGTGATCTTCTCCATCCCTTCGCAGATGATTGCCCTTGGGGCGACTTTCTACCCTTCTTTGCATTTTCTTCCGTGT
Source organism: Iris pallida (assembly GCA_029216955.1). Lineage (NCBI taxonomy): Eukaryota > Viridiplantae > Streptophyta > Magnoliopsida > Asparagales > Iridaceae > Iris > Iris pallida. The sequence continues at coordinate 9,562,136 of JANAVB010014200.1, forward strand.
ATTCTTCTTGTCATTTAAATGGATGGTAGTAGATTTGTCTACGCCCAACTACATATCTAAATTATAAATTTTACAGTTGATTTATATTATTATTATTTTATTTTGTGGATAAGATTAGATTACTATTGGTTTATTATATTTTACAGCTTATTTATACATACGAGATTTCTATATATTGGAGTATACTTCGTATGTGTGCAACTGGCATGTCTATGTACTTGTTGCCAAGTATTTTGGGATTGGGGCGTTACAAGTGATATAATGTCTCATCTTTTGAACAACAAACATCAAAGCTAAACATTTTTTTTCCACTGTGGTGTATCGATATTCAGCTCCAATCATCGTACGGCTAAGATAATAGATAGCATGTTCATGACCTTCTTTATTCTTCTGAGCTAATAAAGCACCTAGTGAATGGTTCATTGCTCGAACATACATCAGGAAGGGTATTCCTGAGACTGAAGGCACTAGAACTGGAGGGTTCATCAAGTACCGCTTTATGTCTTCAAATACTTGTTGGCATTCTTCAGTCCAAATAAAAGACACACCTTTCTTCATGAGTTGAATGAACGGTCTACAACGTCCAGAGAGATTTGAGATAAATCTCCTGATATATGCAAGCCGTCCCTGGAATCCTCGTAGCTCTTTTAGGTTGCGTGGAGGACGCATCTCTTGAATGGCTTTGATTTTCTCAGGGTCAACGTGTATACCTTTAGAGGTAATAACGAATCCAAGAAATTTGCCACTAGAGACTCCCAGGAATGACTTGGTGGGATTCATCTTGAGTTGATGCTGGCGCATTAGATCGAATATAGTTCTCAAGTCTTAAATGTGGTCTTCCTTTAGATAACTTTTGACAGCAATATCGTCAACATAGAATTCAATAGTATTTCGTAAATGGTCACGGAAGATAGTACTCATGGCCCGCTGATAAGTTGCACCAGCATTCTTAAGACCAAATAGCATGACAGTGTAGCAATAGACTCCAATAGGAGTGCGAAAAGATGTACGTTTCTCATCTTCTGGATGCATCTTGATTTGATTATATCCTGAGAATCTATCCATAAAAGACATTCGTTCAAATATACAAGTATTGTCAATCATGACATCAGTGATTGGAAGAGGAAATTCGTCCTTGGGACAAGCTTCATTAAGGTCTCTAAAGTCAATGCAGACTCGGACTTTCCCTGTTTTTTTCAAAACTTGGACAACATTAGCCACCCAGTCCGGATGTTGTTCTTCTCTGACGAAACCGCAGGCGATGAGTTTCTTGACTTCAGCTTCTATGGCATCCATCATGTCAGGTCAAAATCGACGATGTTGCTGCTTGACTGGCTTCGCATTCGGCAGAATGTTGAGCTTATGGGCAGCAATTTGAGGATCCAATCCCGGCATGTCTTCCTTGTTCCAAGTGAATACATCAATGTATTCCCTAATAAGTTGGATCAGTTCTTGTTTATCTGCTTTAAGGAGGCTTTTGCTGACAAATATTGATTTTGGGGAAGTTTCACCTCTAATATTGACTTGAACCAATTGATCTTCGGTAGGTGGCTCACGTTGCTCGAAGCGAAGCTCCCATTGAGTATCCATCCTTTGTGCCCAATGATCAGATTCAGAGGCTTCGGCAAAGTCTCCGTCGTTTTCCGAGAACTCGACAGTTACCATATTGAAAGATAGAGTCACTCGATGGATGTGCCCAACACTGGTGTCTGAATCCCATGAGACAGAATCAGAAGAGTTAGATCATTCTTTTTCATCAGATTCAGAGGCTTCTGGAGTCGGAATTGGCAAAGTATAACCTAATCCCCGCTTTGTTTTGCTGTAATATTGTTGTGATTTTACTTTTGGAGTAGGAATACGAATAGGAGTTCGTCTTCCCTTACCACCATTGAGACCAGCTTTAAAATTATAGCCCATCTTTTGAATGATATCTTTTGATTGCTGACTATAACGTAGTTGAAGTCTTCCGTTATCGTGATTTTCTTCTTCACCATTGGGCGTGATCTTTTGTTCTGTTCCTTTACTAAAAAGTAAAGAAATTTCATCTTTCTTCCTGGAAGGAACTAAGAAGAAGGAGTCCTGCATTGGCTCTTTTGGAAGCTTGAACTGCTCCTATGGTAAGTGGTTCGAAGTTATCTAATATTTTTAAATAACATCGAGTATAATAAAAAAACATCAATATACTGTAAAGGAGATGCAATTTTATTGATTTGTACATCATCATTTACAACATGTTTCTTAGCCTTAACAGAAGGCTTAGTAAGGTTTATAACCAGAGGAGGAGAAGGAGGATTCTTAGCCTTAACAGAAGGCTTAGTAAGGTTGATAACCAGAGGAGGAGAAAAAGAAGAAGAAGGTGAAGGTTTGTTACGATGAAGGTCGATAACCAAAGGCTCAGAAGGGGTGATCTCCTTTTGTTTCTACAGCAGGAGGCTATTTGTTATGAGAGGAAAGATGTATAGTAAACGTTTGAGAAGAAGAGGAACGAGTAGTACGTCCTTTGACAGGGATTGTGAGAACATCTTTTGAAGTATCTTTCTGATCTTCCTTGTACATTCGAGAGTCAGTACAATACGCTTCAATGCCCCTGAAAGGATTTAGGTCAGCTACTTCCTTTTGGACCTTTCCATTGACATCTACATATTTGAAGCATTGATGTAGAGTGGATGGTACAATATTATGCTCATGCAGAAAGGATCTTCCCAACAATGTATTATAAGAGCCATGATTATCGATCACGTAGAAAGTAACCTTTGTACGAAGATTGCCTATTTGAACCTTCAGACGAATCTTTTCCAGAGGTTCACTTATTCCAGAATTGAATCCTAAGATTGTCGTGATGGTTGTTGAAAGATTGTGTACAAGAATCTTTAATGCATCTAGTAGAGTCTTTGGCATGATGCTAAGTGCAGACCTAGGATCGATCAAAATACGATCAACCTTCATGGTATCGACATATCCCGTGAAGTAGAAGGGTCGGTCATGACGATTATCTTCCAACAGCATATCATCTTATGTAAAGATGATGTTGGGTATCAGTTCCATCATATTATGACAATGAAGGCATGTTATAGGCTCTTCCTCTGGCTCCTTGAGGAATGTTAGACAAGTATCAGCTTGCATCAAAGCTTCACTCAACGTTTCTCGAGTTTACTTCGAAAGACGGAGTAGCTCAAAAATTAACAATCTTGTCGGAGTATTAGCCAGCTGAGCCAGTATATCAAAGTTATACGGCTTTTTGAGTCCCAAAGTTGGAGTCTTCTTTAATACTCTATCAAAACGGACAGGCTGTTTTCCTTTGTCGACTGTTGTCGGTTTGGGAAGAGTTGGTTCTACTGGATGTGATGAAGCTGATGGAACATTGACAGCAGGAGAATGATCATAATCTCAAGGCATCACGAATGATCAAGAACTCTATAAATAGAGTTTTAAATCAGTCTCAAGGCATCACGAATGATCATAATCTCCTGAAAAAGTGATGTTGCATCCTCCAAAGGCTCGTGTCTTCGATATCACATCGTCCAAGGGATAAAGTGATCGTCTTCTGATCAGATTCCTATAGTTGTACTTTCCCAGAAATCAATTGTACTCTTTGTACTTTTTTTCAGTTTGTAGAAATAGAATTTTCTTTTTTTGTTTTTGCAAACGGTTATAAGATTAAAAACTTCACTATATTAGAGAGAGTTTACAACTTCTTGAACGGTAAGGAACAAATGAACCTCCCCCTTATTTATAGTGTCTAAAAGGGCTTATATGTACATTCTAGAAACAATATATATGAGGGATCTGCATGTCGTTACTTTTGCCTCTCCCAAGCATCCCCATGATAACACCCATTGGATCTTGTTTAAGTTATCTAATCTTAACCGTTGAAAAATTAATGGTTAAGATTAGATGACTTAAATAAAATCCAATGGATGTGAAAGAGGTGATAGATGGAGGATACAAAAGTGAGGGGATGCGGATCCCTCCTCATATATATATATATATATATATATATATATATATATATATATATATTCTAGAAATTATTCTAGAAAATATTCTCGGACCTAGATATTTCCAAGAAACTCTAGAACATCTAGAAGCTATGGAGACTTCATGAATCTTTAAGAAGACTCCACCATATTTTACCATATTTTGGAAGCTTCCAACAACACCTCGGTCCGTAGAGGGTTATGCAGATCTGTCTCGGTAGGGCAAAAAATCTTGGGCATAACACTCTTCTCCACATGTTTCGTCGACGTCCTCGCCGAAGGGTGTATCAAGTTTCGGAACGACTTCCACTCTCGTAGGCATGGTCGTCGTACGTCATTCATTCTTCGTGCGTCTCATGCGGTACTTTTCAGACTTGTCTATCTTCTTCTCAAGATCGAAAGCAAACTGGTTTGCCAAAATAACTTTGACCTTGGTTCGTTTAACTTGTCTTGCTTAGCCTTGTCTTGGTCTAATCTTGACTTGTCCATCTTCTTCTCAGATGACCCATGCTTTAACTTGTCTTGCTTAGCCTTGTCTTGGTCTAATCTTGACTTAGTTTACTTTTGGTTTGGTTCACCTTGGTTCATTTTGGCTTGGCTTGGTTTGGTTGGGTTGGTTTGAGATGAGAGGGTTGGCATATAAACCAACTTCTCTCTCTCTCTCTTCCATTATTATCATTTACTTCTCCACCTTCTTCTTCTTCATTTACTCCTCCCACCAACCCAAGGCAAGTACAACTTGCTCCATGGAGAACATGATGGATCTCCATTTTTGTTTCTTTTATTCTCTTCCTCGCATGATTCTAAGCATCTTTAGCACTTGAAGTTTTGGTTTTGATGGTTACATTTTTGTAGATCTAAGTTTTAAGACTTTTCTTATTTTTCTTGGTTTTGATATCCTAAAGTTTGTTATTTTCAAAATCTAATGGTTCTATGTGTCACGCTCCGGTTCCCAAGATGACTCGAGGCACGTAATACTTCTCCCCAGGCTACGCAACTGTACAATGAATACCGTATTGTACCCTGCGATTGTCACCCGTAAGGTCCCGGATAGGCATAGATATAAGGCATAATCACAGAAATTCCACAATTGACATGACATTCATTTATCCAGAAATATTACATACTTGGTCTAGATTCATCAAAACACATATTATACATATTTGATTAATTGTCTTCAAACACATAATTTACATAACTGAAGATGTTCTCAAAATGAAGCTAAATTCCACCAGTTCCACATTATTCATAGAGTTCGTTCTCGGTGTATGCCTGAGCCACATCTTGATCTTCATCAATCCCTAGTGAACAAAATTAGGTCGTCAATACGACGAGCAAGCCCTCAGTCAAAGGAGAAAGTTATGAATGTGGAATGATAAGACAAGTGAAAACAAAAATATAGTAACTTGAGCATTTAAACTCATACCTTGTGATATCAGTCAAGAAGTAAGTAGTTCTCAAAATAATGTCACAAAGGACACAACAAGATCTTTCTAGACCTAAATGCAATTTAGAGAAACTTTATGGATCTCACACACACACGCCTAGCATCTCAACAATAACCCCATTTACCCGAGATCAGGCTTGTACAAAACGGATTGGTGCTTAGATTCTCCAGCTGTCTGTACTATCACATATTGATGTGATTACAAGCAAGATAACATCATGAGTGGTTTCTGAATCATCTGGGTCGAATCATCGCATCATGTGCTATAACAAGAAGTTCGTATGACTTGAACTTTTCCAAGAATATCGAACCCATTCATTAGAGAGCTGAGCTGAACCCAGGGCCTAGATATCTAATGAATTAACAAGTATTCTGAGCTGAAACTCAAGGTATTGTGCAATGGATAGTTGAGCTGAAACTCAGGGCCTGGATGTCTAATTGCGATCAAGAAAGTGAGCTAAGCCTCACCCCGGATATCCGCGCGGCCGCACGAACACCGTATAAGGGACTGATCAGTACAAAAAATGAAAATCATATTGCAAAGAAGTCAGCCGGGTGTGATCCAATGGTTTCTCTCCCATCCCAATGCAATATTTTCTAGACATTCGAATTCCATAGAAACTATCCCTTCATAAAAGTCAAGTCACATTCAAGTAATAGTTTCGTCCTTTCCGAAACTACGAAAGTCCAAGAAAGTATTGGAACCAAGGAAAATTCTAAAGTATCAATTTGGACAATGATTTCCAAGAATCCCTCCGATGTTATAGATCGGAGATGGATAGTTCCATGATCTAGAACTTAGGTCAAGAGTTTCTAAGGAGTCCGAATTCTCGGAAAGAGACCAACTCTGAAAATTTTTAAAAATTTTGGCAGAGTCTCCTTTGTATTTACTGACCCGAAAATAAATCCGATACAAGTAAAAACAAAATATATATATAATGGGCACGTCGACCCCTTCGGTGGAACAACTCAACATCGGCCACGCATTTATATAAAGCTATGCAAATAAAATAGCTTTCTTACCTTGGCAAGCAAGCGGCATTTATTCTTGAGTTGCAAGGCTTTATCAAATATGCTAAGTAAGTCAAAGACAAGATGATTATTAGTAATAAAATAATTCTAGGAAACTCTTATTGACTATGTACCGCTTAAGCTCATCAAGGATATATAAAAATGCAATTTAAGACATGTAAAGTTAGCACGTAGCTACCCTAGTAAACAGGTATACAAAATTATCAGTTTAAACCATGTTTTCATGAAAAAAAGGTGTTTTAAGCCTTATTAAAAGTTTGGACAGAATTGAAATATCAAGTTAATTTGCTAAAATAATCCTACTTAGCTAGATTAACACAAGTAAACACAATTTAAGCAAAAATATAAAATCCGTATATATATTAATTCTCTTTGAAGTGAAAAAAGTTAAAGTTCTAAGTTGTGACAAGACTTGGTTGAGTTCTACGCACATAAAAATGTCAATGTGTCAATAAACTTGTGCATGTGTATGTCAAGATGTGTATATGTGTTTAATGCATATAAATTGTCAAGATGAATATATATATATATATATATATATATATATATATATATATATATATATATATATATATATATATATGTGTGTGTGTGTGTGTATATATATTCATTATATATACATATATATATACACATATATATTTATATAATATATATATATATATATATATATATATATATATATATATATATATATATATATATATATATATATATATATATAAAAATATATATATATATATATATATATATATATATATATATATATATATATATATATATATATAATATAAAATATATATATAGAGGATGAGGGAGGTGAGGTGCCACCCTATGGAGGGTGTCTACTTGTCACCCCCCACATGCTATCATCATGCACCCATGTGCTTGATGATAGCATGGGGGGGTGACAAGTAGACACCCCACCGTGAGGTGGCACCCTACCTCCCTTATTCTCATATATATATATATATATATATATATATATATATATATATATATATATATATATATATATATATATATATATATATATATATATATATATATTTTCCCTTATTCTCATATATATATATATATATATATATATATATATTTATATATATATATATATATATATATATATATATATATATATATATATATATATATATATATATATATATATATATATAGACACACACACACACACACACACACACACACACACACACACACACATATATATATATATATATATATATATATATATATATATATATATATATATATATATATATATATCAAGTGTATCTATGTATATGCATTCATACATTTGGGTAGGTTTCATGCATAATATCATTCCAAGGGGGATATCTCTCTCTCTCTCTCTCTCTCTCTCTCTCTCTCTCTCTCTCTCTCTATATATATATATATATATATATATATATATATTATATATATATATTTATATATATATATATATATATATAATATTTACGTATACAACAATATACTAGCACATCACATTGCCTATTGGTTGAAATTATCCATAGTTATGAAAAATTCAGAATATAAACATATATGTATTTATCATACAAATTCAAGAATAATTGACAATTATCATGGAACAATTCAAGAGAAAGGAGGAGAGAGGGCTTGCCTTGCTTTTGGGTATAATCCCTAGTAGAAAAGTTCTTCCCCAAGCCCTAATTCAAAATCCTAGGGCACAAAATGAAATTGGGTTAAAATTAGAATCCAAGAAATGAAATTGAAATGGGAAGGAATTAAATTGAAATAGGGAGAGGAATTAGAAGAAGAGAAGGAAGAAGAAATGAAGAAGGGGGTGTGCACTTGGACGACCGGCCAGCTGGCCAGCGGCGGCGCCGGCGGCAGCAGCAGCAGCAACGCGCGACAGCAGCGGCAGAACAGCAGTAGGGAGGAGAGGGGGGCGGTTGTTAAGGAGAAGGAGAAGAAGAAGTAGAGAAGAATGAGAAGAATAAGAATAAGAGTGGGAAGAAGAGTGGGAAGAGAACTCACCTTGCAAATGAAGTGGAGAAGAGTGTGTTTTTTTTCTCTCATTATGTTCATGTTTAAAAGAATGGTTCAAGATAGAATTTACTAAAATGCCCTTATGGCCTCATCATGAGAAGATGATGCCACATGGCACCTCTCCATGTATGAGTGCCACCTAGTTGTAATTGCAAAATAAATTTGAATTTGCATGAGGGGGCTAAAGAAAAAGGAATTTGATTTATTTTATTTTTTTTAAAAATATTTATATAGGAAAAATAGTTTTGAATAGCTGAAAAAAATATTTAAATATATAAAACAACGAAAAAATAAGGTTATGACACTCTACCCACCTTAATTAAATTCCGTCCTCGAAATTTAAGGAAATGAGAAATAGAAAGAAAGGAAAGGTGCTATGGTACCTTAATCATCGAATAGGTAGGGATAAAGTTGTCGCATCTCATCTTCTCTTTCCCAAATAGATTCTCCAGGCGAGTCCTTGTTTCAAGATACTCGAACCAAAGAGATAATCTTGTTTTTAAGAATCTTCTGTCTCCGATCTAGGATCTCTACTAGCTTCTGCTCGATGCGGAGAGTTGGACCAACTGTGATTTCCGAATGATCCAGTATGTGACTGGGATCTGGCACATACTTTTATAGTTGAGATACGTGAAAATATCATGGACTCCTTCTAGAGAAGGTGGCAAGGCTAATCTATAAGATACGTCGCCGACTCGATCCAGGATGTCGAATGGGCCTATATACCTTGGACTCAACTTCCCTCTTGTTCCAAACCTGATAGTTCCTTTAGTATGTGAGATCTTCAGAAATACATGATCACCAGGTTTGAAGTTCAAGATCCTTCGATGCTTATCTGCCCACATCTTGTGCCTGTCTTGCGCAGCTTGAAGATGACTTCGGATTGTCTTGACCATGTCTACAGTCTGTGTAACCAACTCTGGCCCTAGGAGTTGCCATTCTCCGACGTCGCCCCAACATATTGGTGACATGCACTTTCTCCTATACAATGCTTCGAATGGTGCCATCTTGGTACTGGCCTGATAACGGTTATTATAAGAGAATTCTATCAAATGCAGGTGATCATCCCATGATCCTCTGAAATCTAGAGAGCACGCTCTCAGCATGTCTTCCAAATTTTGTATCATCCTTTCTGACTGTCCATCAGTCTGGGGGTGATATGCTGAACTAAACTTCAGGCGACTGCCAAGACTATCTTACAAGCTTTTCCAAAACTTGGAGGTGAACCGAGTATCACTGTTTGAGACGATACTTACCGGCACCCCATAGTGACTAACAACTTCCTTCATATACATCTCTGCTAGATGCTCCATAGATTGTCCGACTCGAAATGGTAGAAATCCCGCGAACATTGTGAGTCTATCCACTATCACCCAGATAGCATTGTTACCTCTTTGTGTCCTTGGAAGTCCTGATACAAAATCCATTGTAATATGCTCCCACTTCCATTCAGGTACTGGTAGTGGTTGCAATAGTCCAACAGTCTGTTGGTGCTCGGTTTTACCTGTTGGCACACTAAGCATTTCGAGACAAATTTAGCTATCTCCCGCTTCATTCCATGCCACCAAAATTTTTGCCTCAGATCCTTGTACATTTTTGTACTCTCAGGATGAATAGAGTATTGTGAATTATGTGCTTCAGATATTATCTCAGTTCGGAGTTCTCCAAATGGTACACACAAACGACTCCCGAACCTCAAGGATCCATCATAATGCTTAATTAGCCCAGTTTGTATCCCAGCTTCAGTTTGATTCCATAATTTTTGCAACTTCACATCCTTCTTCTGTGCCTCCTTAATTATCTCCACTATAGATGATTGTATTTGTAAACTTTCCCAGATTCTATCTGCTACTGGGCATATTACTTCAATCCCCGTCTTTCTGAGATCATCCAATATCTCCTTGGGCGTGTTCAAAAAAAAAGCTTCAGGCCTCCTACTCAGAGCATCTGCTACTCTGTTCGCCTTGCCTGGATGATACTCCAGTTCCATATCAAAATCTTTAAGCAACTCCAACCATCTGCGTTGTCTCATATTTAGCTCCTTTTGGGTGAACACATATTTCAAACTTTTATGATCTGTATAAATTTTGATCTGTTCACCATACAAGTAATGTCTCCACAACTTTAGCACAAATACAACATCTGCTAATTCCAGATCATGTGTCGGATAATTTCTTTCATGAACATTCAACTGTCAAAAAGCGTAAGCAATAACTCTTCCGTGCTGCATCAGCACACAACCCAAACCTTTGCCAGAAGCATCACTATAGATCTCGTAACCTCTTGACCCTGATGGTAATGCTAGTACTGGTGCTGTGATAAGTTTTTCCTTCAATTCCTCAAATGTCGCTTGACATTTATCAGTCCAAATGAATTTTCTTATTCTTCCGAGTCAACCGAGTAAGCGGCTCAACAATTCTGGAAAAGTTCTCCACAAATCTTCTATAATATCCAGCTAAGCCAAGAAAACTTTGAATCTCAGCTACATTCTTGGAAGTATGCCATGATTTGACTGCTTCTATTTTCTTAGGATCTACTGTTATTCCTTCTCCACTTACTATGTGTCCCAAGAAAGAAATTTCTTTTAACCAAAATTCACATTTACTCAACTTCTCATACAGCCTTTCCTGTCGCAGAGTTTTAAGTACTATCCTCAAATGTTCTTCGTGCTCCTCCTCGTTCTTCGAGTAGATCAATATGTCATCAATGAACACGATCACAAATTTATCCAAATATTGGTAGAATATTCCATTCATCAGATCCATAAATATGGCCGGATCATTAGTCAATCCAAAAGGCATGACTTGAAATTCATAATATCCATATCTGGTTCTAAAAGCAGTCTTTGGTATATCTTATTTCTTAATCTTCACTTGATGATATTCTGATCTGAGATCTATCTTAGAGAATACAGTCGCTCCTCCAAGTTGGTCGAATAATTCATCGATCCTAGGGAGTGGATATTTATTCTTAATGGTCACTTCATTCAGTGCTCTATAATCTATTACCAATCTCAAACTCCTATCTTTTTTATTTACAAATAGCACAGGTGCTCCACATGGAGAAACACTAGGTCCGATAAACTCCTTAGCCAGCAATTCCTTGATTTACTTATTTAATTCTGCTAGTTCCTCCTTATTCATTGGATATATCTTCTTAGCAATAGGGCAGCTCCAGGAATTAAATCAATACTAAATTCAACGGCCCTATCCGGTAGTAATCCGGGTAACTCATCAGGGAATACATCTTTAAATTTATCTACAATCCTTGGCCATTCCTCTATTACTTGATTCTGGAGACTCCTTAATTCAAACTTCTCTAACTCCTTTTTATCAAACTCCTTCTGAGCTCTATCAAATTTATGCAACTTACTACTGGGTAAGGAAAACTGAACTTCTCCTTGTCCACAATCTTTTTTTTGTGTCCATTTTTTGAGGCCGCCAGCTTGGGACCATGGCCGCCCCGTAACCACCCAGCCATCCCATGCCCACGGGGGGGCTCAAACTTGGGACCTCTCCCAAGTGAGCCCCCCTCCCTAACCACTTAGGCTAGGGAGCTTGGACTCCTTGTCCACAATCAATGATTGCCGATGTTGATATTAACCAATCCATCACAAATACTATATCATAATTGTCCATGGAAAAGACTAATAGTCTAGTTCGGAAGCTTGCTCCTCCCATTTTAATTGGACAGTTTCTATAAATTCGGCTTACTTCTACTACACCATTGCCCGTAAGAATTTTTAACTTTCTAACTAGAGGTTGAGTCTCTATATTATACTCAGATATAAATGATACAGATATAAAAGAATGAGTAGCTCTAGAATACCGATGCAGGTCTAGATGAAGCGAGTATAGTACATGTCACCACGTCCCCTGCAATAACTGCTTCATTGCTATCCATCATAAAGGCTTGACCGTGGTTCTTTTTCTTCTTCTTGTTGTTGTTCTGACCAGCCTTCTGAGCCTAATAAAATTGATGCGCTTGAGGTGCCAATGCTGGTCTTTGTTGATATCCTGTCGGAGCATAACCTTGCGCTGAAGGCGTATTAATCCTGGGCTCATTGTTATGGAAGAAAGGCCGCACTACCAAAATATGACATATTAGTGACGAAATAAGCGACGCCAACAAAAAACGTCACCAATATTTTGCATATTAGTGACGTCCTAGAAATTCGTCGCTATACGACGGAATTAGCGACGCTTAGCGACATATTATTAAATATGTCGCCATATATTAAAAATTGGCGACGGTTAGCGACATCTCCTCCATACGTCGCTAACTATTTTACTTAGGGCACGCTGTGTTCTTTTTTTCCCCCACTCGAAATTTTCCACCCCACTCGAAATTTTCTCCCCCTTCTCGAGCTCCTTCGGCGACTCCCTCCCCCCCGGCGACCCCTACCCCCCCTCCAGTCGAGCTCCTCCTCATCGAGCTCCTCCTCCTCTTCCTCAGGTAAACCCTAACCTAACTCCTCCTCCTCCTCCTCCTCCTCCTCCTCCTCCTCCTCCTCCTCCTCCTCTCCCACGGACACACACACACACATGGACACACACACACACACACACACACACACACACACACACACACACGGACACACACACACACAGACACACACACACACACATGGACACACTGTGTCATATTGTGGTGGACACGAGATACTATGTTGGACACGTACACATAGCCTAGATCCTTTACCAACCATTTATTTTCCATTTTAACATATTTTTATATATCAATTTCTAAATACCCTATGTTGACTGATACCTTGTTAATTTACTGTAATTTGCAGTTTTGAAAACCCAGTTTTGACAACCAATTTAACCTAGTTTAATGCTTTAATTTACATATTTAAAACCCTAGTGTAGTGTATCTATATGTGTGCTGACTGAGTTTCAAGTTTGGGGTGATTTGGTTAGAGTTTGGGTTCTCGATTTGGGTTTGAGGTGAATGGGTGTGAAATATGTTATAGGAGTATGTAATGTTGTGTGAAATGAACTGATTTCCTTTTCTTTCCTTTCCTATTTGACTGAACACAGTAAATCCCCTCACTGTCCAGATTGGACTGACCCATAGTTCATATCACTCACTCACTCACTCACTCTTGTCTAGGTACATACACACATATAGCCTAATACCAGCATGTTAGCCTCCCTCATATACACATACAAGTGACTGTCACATGTAACAGTCAACACACTCACCCCCCATTCACATGTGCATGTACACACACCACCCACTCTCTACTTCTCTCTATATATATAAGTTTGATAGATGGTATTGTATACATATATACATAACTATATCATGTAGCTCATATGTGATATAGGCATATAGCCTATGTTAGAGTGTCTAAATATATGAATGCATGAAAGTTACCTTGTCTTGTAATATAGGCATATAGTATATGCATGCCTATATATATATATATTGTATGTATATATCTATATAGATATTACTTGTGTGTATGAGATAGCTTGAGTTGACTTTGGTCATTATTGGTACTTGAATTATAGGTTAGGCTTGTATAGCCTTGAATGGTGTGTGCTAGCTAGTATGGGCTAGTTAGGGCCTAGAATGGTGGCATTGACTAGTTTGACCATAGTTGACCTAGTTTGACTACTAGAGTTGACCAGAGTTGACCAAGAGTTGACTTTGGCCTAGTTTGACCAAGGAGTCCAAGATATTGACTTAGTCAACTCAACTTCATCCAGTTTGACTAGTTACTGCGCTGAACATGTGTGTCCATCTTTGCAGAATTATTTCCAAATGGATATGAATTACTACTTGCAAAATTGTTCATGGATGTATAATCGTCGTCCTGATGATATGTGTGGTGTGCGAGATGAATACATAGCGGAAGTAGAGCAGTTCCTGCAGTTTGCTAAGGCGTTCCCTCAGTACATGGACGGCACCAAAATTAAGTGTTCGTGTGTGAAATGTCATAACGTAAAATATTATCCAGAAGTGGAAGTGACATATCATTTGTACTCGAAGGGTTTCATGCCTAATTACTATCAGTGGACCGCACACGGAGAACTTGTGTCTTTAGCATCAGAGCCGGAGCCTTATGTTGAGCCGTATATGTATGCGGGACCTAATTTTGTTTCAGATAATCATACATACGACGACGGGTGCGTGAACATGCTTTTCGACGCTGCGGGGCCTAGTTTCGTTCATGATGCAGCTAAGGAGGCACCGGATGTCGATGCTGCAAAGTTCATGGAGTTACTGGAGAATGCAAGAACTCCATTGTATCCTGGTTGTGAGGATCATTCACCGTTGGAGGTGGTTACAAGACTGTTGAGCATTAAGTCAGATTTTAACATGTCGCAAGAATGCTACAATCGAGTGTTGGAGTTGATTATAGAGATCTTGCCGGCGGGTGCTAAGTTACCTAAAGACTTCTATCGGTCTAAGAGGATGGTGAGATCGCTCTGGATGGGATACGAGAAAATCGATTCTTGTCGCAATGGGTGCATGCTGTACTACAAAGATGATAAGGACGCAGATGTGTGCAGATTTTGTGGTACTGATCGCTATAAAACAACTAGTACAGGAAGGTCTACCGGTGCAAGAAGGCCGACCGATTCAATGTACTACTTGCCTTTAACGCCGCGGTTGCAAAGATTATTTATGGTGAAAGAGACGGCCAAAAATATGAGTTGGCACATGCGAGAACAGATTGAAGGAGTGTTGGATCATCCATCCGATGGAGAAGCGTGGAAGCACTTTGATCGAGTGTATCCTGATTTTGCTTCAGATCCGCGTAATGTCAGGTTGGGGCTATCTTCTGACGGTTTTACTCCTTTTGGTCTTTCGGGATCCCAGTATTCGTACTGGCCTGTGATTGTCACTTCGTATAACCTACCGCCTTAGATGTGCATGAAGACTCAGTACATGTTTCTAACCGTTATAATTCCTGGTCCGAACAATCCCAAGAGGAATATTGATGTGTACTTACAGCCTTTGATAGATGAGTTGAATCAGTTATGGGAAGTAGGTGCTAACACGTACGATGTTTCCAGGAAGCAGAATTTTCAGATGAAGGCAACTCTTATGTGGACCATCAACGACTTTCCGGCCTATAGAATGTTATCTGGATGGAGCACTCATGGCCGTCTCTTATGTCCGTATTGCATAGACCGTACTAAGGCTTTCCGCTTGAAACACGGAGAAAAATCGTGCTTCTTTGATTGTCATCGGCAATTTCTGCCAAAAGATCATCCGTTCAGAAGGAACAGGAATGCATTCCGTACCGGCATTGTAGAGAAGGGTGATCCACCGCCAAGGTGGTACGGAGCCACGATATGGGAGGAGGTTAAAAATTTTCTAAGTGCTATCGAAGATCCTACAACTGGGTATAAGTGCGATAGATTTGGTAGAGATCATAACTGGACAAAGAGGAGCATATTCTGGGATCTGCCATATTAGAGTACCAATCTGATAAGACATAATCTTGATGTCATGCATATTGAGAAGAATGTGTTTGATAACATAATTAATATTGTGATGGACGTAAAGAGAAAAACGAAAGACAGTCCCAAGGCCAGGTTGGACTTAGAAGAAATATACAAACGCCCTGCGTTGCATTTGATAGAGGAGAATGGAAAACAGTTCCTGCCGAAGTCAATTTTCTCACTGGACAAGGAGGATAAAGTGAGACTTTGTCGGTGGATCCAGGACCTAAAATTTTTAGACGAATATGTGTCAAATCTGAGAAGATGTGTCGATCCGAAGGAAAATAAATTGACGGGTATGAAGAGCCACGATTGTCACGTATTCATGAAGAGGTTAATTCCAATTGCATTTCGGGATTTCTTACCGCAGGCAGTTTGGGATCCATTGACGGAGCTTAGCATATTCCTCAGGGATCTTTGTTCTAAAAAATTGCTCGTTGATCGTCTAGAAAAGCAAGAGAAGGACATTGCGATAACACTGTACAAGCTAGAAAGGGTGTTTCCTCCTAGATTCTTCGACTCTATGGAGCATTTACCGATTCATCTATCCTATGAGGCATGTGTTGGTGGACCCGTCGAATATCGATGGATGTACCCGTTCGAGCGACATTTGAATCACATAAAAAAAAGGTGAAAAATAAGGCACGGATCGAGGGTTCTATTTGTGAAGCCTATGTTCTCGAGGATATTACAAACTTTTGTTCGATGTATTTCAAGCCTCATGTTGCAACTAATAGAACAAGAGCTTCCAGAAACGACGACGGAGATCATGAATGTAATGATACAATACTGAAGGTATTCAATGCTCCAGAAAAGCTAATTTGTCTTATTTTAGTAGTACCTTTTCTGAAATCCCTGATTTGCAGCTCTTGGTCCCTGTGCATTATTCTGCACTACAGATCTTCTATTGTTTTGGGAACATTGGTTCAACCGGTGGTTGGAAGATCCACACTTCAGCCACTTTCCCTGAAGTCTTCTGTAGTTATTCTTCGTATGCCCCGACTTCCCGCAGTAAGAACAACTTAGCATGACTCTATTCTGTTCAGGCTGAGCACGCTTCTGTTGCCCTTGTCCCGAGGTCCTTTCCTGAGGTGAGCCGGTCTCCAGACTCTGCTTTTGTCCTCCAGCCTTCGAGTTGTTCTTATCATTTTGCATTCTTTCTTGGTCTCTTGCAGCTTCGACCACCTCAGCATAAGTTTAACATCTGTAGGGGGCAACCTTCATCTTCAATTTATTGTCCAGTCCTTCGCTGAACTGAACTACCTTCGCCTTCTCTGTAGTTACCATGCTCGAAGCATACCGGCTGAGCCATGTAAATTCTGCCAAGTACTCATCGACAGAAGTTTTATTTTGCTTCAGATGTAGAAATTTTCTTTCCAGCTCCAACATGGCGCTAGGAGGAAAGAACCTCTCTTCAAATTCTTTCTTAAATTTTTCCTAGGATACAATTTCATCAGATTCTTTGGGGTGTAAGGAGCTCCACCAGATATCGGCTACATCCTTCAGTTGAATCCTCACTAGTGACACTATATCATCTGGCACGATCTTCGTGCCCTTCAGTAATCCTTCTGTGGTTCTAATCCACTGTGCCGCTTCCATAGGAGTTTCAGTCCCCTTGAACTCTGGGGGCTTAATCATCCTGAAATCCGAAATAGTCCCAGCCTTAGGAGTAGCTGCGACATCCAACATTTCCAGTAATTTTGCAGACATGGCTTGGGATAGTTGGATCTATTGGGTGTTAGCTTCCAAGACTCTTTGAAAACTCTCAAAGGCATCCGTCGATCGTGTCTCAGAAGTCTCCGCTTGCGATGCATTGGGGTTTGATGGAGAAGACATTTCCTAAATATTAATTATTGGAAAATCTTAATATAAAATTTGGAAGAGGAACTTGAAGTAACTTAATCACAAAAGAGATGAGCTTGAAAACAAAAACATTTACAATTCAGATAACCAGAACCAAAAGAAGCATATTTCATTCATTTCATAAAACATGATTTACAATATGCTCCCAGAGGAAGTCCTTACAACTCCTACCTTCTAAACCTTATACAAAACTATTTACATCTGTTGTGAATCCAAAAAGTTGTACAACAGACAAAATATTTCTCTTATACACCCATATATATATATATATATATCTATATATATATATATATATATATATATATCTGTTGATCCTTCAAAATGCAGCACAGCAGACAAAAAGCTAACTCATTCCTAGCTGTCCTGCCTAACCCCTTGTCAGCTTCAGGTAGGTGATCTCAAGAATCCTATCATAAGAGTGATCTCCTCCCATTCACTTATGGTCCCTTCATATCCCCAAGTGAATGGAGATGGACTACTTTTTGCGAGGAAGAACATGAGGAGTACTTCCTTCTCAAAGTAAACTTCGGCTCCGTCCTCAATGTCCCGAATCTTGGGACGCTGGCGCTCGAAAAACACTCCGAAGACTGGAAGTTCTTCATCCTCTACTACCAACCAAGACTTTCTGGAAAACTGCTCATATCCATAATAGGTCCGATCGCTCCCGTCCCAGTAAACGCTTGGCATGAATCGAGCCATCACCTATACCCAAAAATCCTTGAATAAGAAATCTATGACATAAAATAATGCATCATCAAGTTTAAATGAAGTTTAATCAAGATTCATATCCCAAACCTTTGCAAAATCCTCGATTCTTCAATTAGGAATTCAATCTTCAATTTAATTATTTCTGTCCTAGGGTAGTTCAAGTGAGTCCTTAGAATATCTAATATCTACCTATACAATCTCCTTAACCTATACACTATCCTTAAAGACTAGACCTGCATGGGCCACCAACCAAAAGAGACGGGTCACGCCCCGGTTCCCAAGATGACTCGAGGCACGTGATACTTCTCTCCAGGCTACGCAATTGTACAATAAATATCGTATTGTACCCTGCAATTGTCGCTCGTAAGGTCCCGAATAGGCATAGATATAAGACATAATCACAGAAATTTCACAATTGACATGACATTCATTTATCTAGAAATATTACATACTTGGTCTAGATTCATCAAAACACATATTACACATATTTGATTCATTGTCTTCAAACACATAATTTACATAACTGAAGATGTTCTCAAAATGAAGCTACATTTCATCAATTCCACATCATTCATAGAGTTCGTTCTCGGTGTACGCCTGATCCACATCTTGATCTTCATCAATCCCTAGTGAACAAAACTAGGTCGTCAATACGATGAGCAAGCCCTCAGTCAAAGGAGGAAGTTATGAATGTGGAATGATAAGACAAGTAAAAAACAAAAATATAGTAACTTGAGCATTTAAACTCATACCTTGTGATATCAGTCAAGAAGAAAGTAGTTCTCAAAATAATGTCACAAAGGACACAACAAGATCTTTCTAGACCTAAATGCAATTTAGAGAAACTTTCTAGATCACACACACATACACCTAGCATCTCAACAATAACCCCATTTGCCTGGGATCAGGCTCGTACAAAACAGGTTGGTGCTTAGATTCTTCAGCCATCTGTACTATCACATATTGATGTGATTACAAGCAAGATAACATCATGAGTGGTTTCTGAATCATCTGGGTCGAATCATCGCATCATGTGCTATAACAGATGTTCGTATGACTTGAACTTTTCCAAGAATATCGAACCCATTCATTAGAGAGATGAGCTGAACCCAGGGTCTGGATATCTAATAAATTAAAAAGTATTCTGAGCTGAAACTCAGGGTATTGTGCAATGGATAGCTGAGCTGAAACTCAGGGCCTGGATGTCCAATTGCGATCAAAAAAGTGAGCTAAGCCTCACCCCGGATATCCGCGCGGCCGCACGAACACCGTATCAGGGACTGATCAGTACGAAAAATAAAAATCATATTGTAAAGAAGTCAGTCGGGTGTAATCCAATGGTTTCTCTTCCATCCCAATGTAACCTATTCTAGACATTCAGATTCCATAGAAACTATCCCTTAAACGGGAGTCATAAAAGTCAAGTCGCATTCAAGTAATAGTTTCGTCCTTTTCGAAACTACGAAAGTCCAAGAAAGTATTGGAACCAAGAAAAATTCCAAAGTATCAATTTGGACAATGATTTCCAAGAATCCCTCCGATGTTATAGATCGGAGATGGATAGTTCCATGATCTAGAACTTAGGTCAAGAGTTTCTAAGGAGTCTGAATTCTCGGAAAGAGACTAACTCTGAAAATTCTCAAAAATTTCGGCAGAGTCTCCTTTGTATTTACTGACCCGAAAATAAATCTGATACAAGTAAACACAAAAGATATATATATTGGGCACGCCGACCCCTTCGGTGGAACAACTCAACACCGGCCACGCATTTATATAAAGCTATGCAAATAAAATAGCTTTCTTACCTTTGCAAGCAAGCGGCATTTATTCTTGGGTTGCAAGGCTTTATCAAATACGCTAAGTAAGTCAAATACAAGATGATTATTAGTAATAAAATGATTCTAGGAAACTCTTATTGACTATGTACCGCTTAAGCTCATCAAAGATATATAAAAAGAAAATTTAAGACATGTAAAGTTAGCACGTAGCTACCCTAGTAAACCGGTATACAAAATTATCAGTTTAAACCATGTTTTCATGACAAAAAGGTGTTTTAAGCCTAATTAAAAGTTTGGACAGAATTGAAATATCAAGTTAATTTGCTAAAACAATCCTACTTAGCTACATTAACACAAGTAAACACAATTTAAGCAAAAACATAAAATCCGTATATATATATTAATTCTCTTTGAAGTAAAAAATGTTAAAGTTCTAAGTTGTGACAAGACTTGGTTGAGTTCTACGCACATGAAAATGTCAATGTGCCAATAAACTTGTGCATGTGTATGTCAAGATGTGTATATGTGTTTAATGCATATAAATTGTCAAGATGAATATATATATATATATATATATATATATATATATATATATATATATATATATATATATATATATATATATATATATATATATATATATGTCAAGTGTATCTATGTATATGCATTCATGCATTTGGGTAGGTTTCATGCATAAATATCATTCCAAGGGAGATATCACTCTCTCTCTCCCTCTATATATATATATATATATATATATATATATATATATATATATATATATATATATATATACTTACGTATACAACAATATACTAGCACATCACATTGCCTATTGGTTGAAATTATCTATAGTTATGAAAAATTCAGAATATAAACATATATGTATTTATCATACAAATTCAAGAATAATTGACAATTATCATGGAACAATTCAAGAGAAAGGAGGAGAGAGGGCTTGCCTTGCTTTTGGGTATAATCCCTAGTAGAAAAGTTCTTCCCCGAGCCCTAATTCAAAATCCTAGGGCACAAAATGAAATTGGGTTAAAATTAGAACCCAAGAAATGAAATTGAAATGGGAAGGAATTAAATTGAAATAGGGAGAGGAATTAGAAGAAGAGAAGGAAGAAGAAATAAAGAAGGGGGTGTGCACTTGGCCGGCCGGCCGGCTGGCCCACGGCGGCGCCGGCGCCCGCGACAGCAGCCGCAGCAGCGCGAGGCAGCAGCACGCGACAGTAGGGGGAGAGGGGGTGGTTGTTAAGGAGAATGAGAAGAATAAGTAGAGAAGAATGAGAAGAAGAATAGGAAGAAGAGTGGGAAGAGAACTCCTTGCAAATAAAGTGGAGAAGAGTGGGTTTTTTTCCTCTCATTCTGTTCATGTTTAAAAGAATGGTTCAAGATAGAATTTACTAAAATGCCCTTATGGCCTCATCATGAGAAGATGATGCCATATGGCACATCTCCATGCATGAGTGCCACCTAGTTGTAATTGTAAAATGCAAATTTGAATTTGCATGAGGGGGCTAAAGAAAAAGAAATTTGATTTATTTATATTTTTTTTGAAAAATATTTATGTAGGAAAAATAGTTTTGAATAGCTGAAAAAATATATTTAAATATATAAAACAAAAAAAAGGTTATGACACTATGTTGTGGGAAATTTTATTCTACCCAATTTTGGCTTTTGAATAGCTTGATTTTGACTTATTTTAAGAAAGTTATGGCATTCCTTGAGTTCATGGATTTTCTATGCACTTCGGTGCTGATTTGGGGAAGATGAACAGCCTGCACCTGTGCACTTACGCATAGCATGCACCTTCATGCACAGCCTACGCACCTTCCTGCACAGACTGCACAGCATGTACTTTCCAGCACAGCCTGCGCACCTTCCTGTATAGCCTGTGCACCATTCTGCGTAGACTGTACAGCATGCACTTTCCTGCACAGTCTGCACAACCTACGCTTTCCTGCACAGCCTGCGCTTTCCTGCACAGACTACACAGCCTGCGCTTTTCTGCACATACTGCACAGCCTGCGCTTTTCTGCACATACTGCACAGTCTGTACTTTCCTGCACAGACTGTACAGCATGTGCTTACTTGTACAGACTGTACAGTCTGCGCCTTCTTGCATGCCTTTTCTGCACAGCCAGCACCTTTCTGCATGCCTTTTCTGCACAGCCAGCACCTTCCTGTATGCCTCCCTGTGCACTTTTCTGCACGTTGCCTGCACACTTTGCTGTGCATACTTTATGCTAGTTCCCTGTAGTTCTTAATGTATATGTTTGATCCTTTCTTGTGTCATGTACTTGGCCTAACTTGCGATGACCCGACTTGATAACTTGTTAATATTGAACTTGACTTGAACATTACAATATGATCTCATCTTGATAATCTTGATAGTGGTCCGTCGAGGTGCACTCTTGACAAGTACTCTTGACATGACAAGTAAACCTGACATAACATGTGTAATCTTGATCGCTGTTGCGCCAGCCAACCCTGACTTGCTAAGTATAACTCTTGTCTTGACACCGTGGTTGATTTTCCTGATTATGACTATACAAGCTACCTGTCTCATCTTGCATCATGTCTAGGACATGGATTCCTGGTTACCACGGTCAAGGATTCATAATGAATCTGACTAGGTTAAATGACTAGATTGATTAAGTAGTTCATATAGAGAGATTTTTTAGTTACAGGCGATTTTGTTATCCCGGCCACACATGTGGACTGGTAGCCTGCCGTCGAGTATGGCGCATTTCCAGCACACTGTCATGTGTTGCATTCTAAGTCACCTGATAATTCTTGATAACTCTTGTAACTTGATAACTCTTGTAACCCCACCTGGATAACCTGGATAGTCTGCAGGACTTGTGACTGTAGGAATATCGCAACTGCATCTTGTTATTAACCAGGTCTGTGATAACCCTAGTTAACTAATGATAGTAAGCCGTAGGACTTGATTGACCGTGCCTGAATGATTGTCTCATGATTAACATGGAAATTACATTCCACCTCTTGTTCTTCCTGATGCAAGCAAGTATGTTCACTTTAACTCTTATCATTTATGTTAGTATCAATATGTTCTTTTATCAGTTCTCATATTCTTTATATGCTGGTTTTAGTTCATAAGTGGAGCCTCCCTTGTGGTACTTGCTCTTTCTGGGGTCTGACCCAGCCGGTTTTGTATGGCCAGATTTTGGAGTGATATCCGAGGATCTAACTGCTTTCCAGCCAGATGGTGACCACCAGGAGTAATCGTGGCAACGAGTGGATTTCTTATTTTGCTATCCCACTCTATTGTAAATTATTCTTTTGAGACATTTAGCCGCCGAACATGTGTTAGCTCGTATTGCAACTTTATTCTGTCTGCCTAAGGGCTGTAACATGATTGACAAATCCTAGGGTTGATCATGTATGACTTAACTCTTGCTAGTCTTCGTATTTTGTATGACTAGCTTCATGATCATCTGAATATGTAATGTTTGGGATGCCTTACTTTGTATGTCTGATGATCTAACATCTTGTAATATTTATTTGCTTGCTTGAGCTTGAGACACTAGGCTTGTTCTTGACCATAAAAAAGTGTTGGCTTGTAGATAAACCCTCATGCATCTAGACAGCCGTGACCGTATTGCAAGGTGTGTTGCACTTTAATGTACGTAGCTGGTTGTGTCTATCCCCGCTCTCCAGTATTCTGGTTCTGGGGCGTGACAGTTTGTGCCCTCCTCGGCATAAAAAGA
Source organism: Iris pallida (assembly GCA_029216955.1). Lineage (NCBI taxonomy): Eukaryota > Viridiplantae > Streptophyta > Magnoliopsida > Asparagales > Iridaceae > Iris > Iris pallida. Next base: position 9,586,175 of record JANAVB010014200.1, read on the forward strand.
GGCTTACGTAGGCTGTTAGGTCATCAATCCACCTAATCTCGTAGCTACGCATAGTTCTCTATGCCTCTGCGCATGCGAATCCTATTATAACTTTGTCGACACGAACGTCCACCATAAACAATTTGAGTGACTCCTTAAGAGAGCCACCCCACTTTGTTGCTTATGTCTCCTTGCAGTCCACGACGTGCTTCTCTTCACTCGTGTCCATCTTGGTAGCACGATCCACCTTCCTCTGTGAAAGTGACTCATTAGGATACCTTTTTGCAACACCCCGGTTCTCACTCAGATGTCCTTCCTCCTCGAAGTCCTCCTTTATCTGGAGCACTGCTAGGCATGTTGTCTTCCTTTGGCTACTCTTCTTGAGCTGAATGACGGAGATAGCTTTTTCCTTTGATGTCTCGTCTCATACAACTTTTACCATGCACGACGACCCTTCTAACATAAAGCAGATGACTCCTAAGTATGGCATCAGAATTGCCTTCACCGCGATTAGAAAATCTATGCCAAGTATCATCTTGAAGTCGTCCAACGACGTAGCGATAAAATTGGCAACATCCGACTAATGTCCCACCTCTACACACACTCCCATGGATGCCCCCTATATGGAACACGCCTCCGTATTGATCGCCTTCGTCTTGCTTGTTCTTTCTACAAGGCTTAGACCCAAGTGACCGACTTCCGCGTCCGAGATAAAGTTGTGAGTGGCGTCCGTATCCACCAAAGCATGTGTGCTCATGTCATTGATCCTCATGACAACATACATAAGCACCCTGCTCATAGTTTTCGACACAACAAACTTGGTCTTGACGGTATTGAGTAAGCGCAATGCTCCCATATGTGCTCCTATTTCGTACTTCTCGTCCTCCACCTCCTCGCTTCGGACGACATTGACATGTATGATCCTCTCGGACAATTTCGAGCAATGTGATTTTTTTCACATATGAAGCACGAAACTACTCGCTCGGGGTGAGCCTTCTCGCGCTTCTTTCCTTTAGACGGATCTCCCTTGAACGGATCCTCCTTATGAGAGATCTCATGCTCTCCCCCACCATTCTCCTTGGTGTGGTCTTTGGCTTGGCCTTGGCATCATTGTCATCCCACAAATACTCGACAAGCCTCTCGGCTGCTATCACGGTGGTGTTCAAATCTTGTACCCTCTATCGCTGCAATTCTTGAGCCGTCCATGGTTGAAGTCTATCGAGGAAGAAGAACAAGCGTTCCTCCTCTCCCATGCTAGATATCCCAAGTATCAAGCGTGTGATCTCCGCAATGTACTCTTTGATCGCCCCAATGTGCTTGAGTTGTCGCAAGCTTCGCTGCAAACTCTATATTCTCCGGATAGAACTGAGACTTGATCTCGTTTTGAGATCCTCTAAGTTCCTATGAAGCACAAATCCTTCTCGGCTTCCATGCACCTACGACGCCACCACAACATAGCATCGTCATTGAAGTTATCTCTCCACTGAAGTTGTTCACTTCTTTGGTATCTCGCACCCCGTTGAAAGGATTTTGGTTTGGGGATCTTCCTTCTTGGTACCTCCATACTCGAAGGGTACGTCCACCGTTCGCAACGGCCATCTCCAAGATGACAACTTTGGTCTTGAGTTCTCCGTAACTCTCGACAACGATCTTTAGCTCCATGTAGCCTCGGACCTTCCCGCGCAAGTCCTCAGTATCTCCGCACAATATGCTTTGACCTCCTCCTCAAGTGTGGATTAGATCTCTTAAAATTGCTTCCGGAAGATTGCCATGGACGAAACGCCGTCACTCTCCAGCCCATCAATTCATAACAAACCGAAACTTTTACTACTCAACAGCAGTTACCATAACTTTTACTTATTTGAATAACATCATCTGCTTAGTCTAAAAGATGAAAGGCCAATAGCAGAAGAATGTACTAGTCCAACTTGTGTCACCTAAAGGCTAAAACCTTAGATAAAGAATGATGCTGTAGCTTTCATATATTACTACCAATAGCCATGTCATGTGAAATGAAACATAAATATAGTTACTAATCCAATTAATGTCATTATGAATGCATAATGTTCTCTAAACAAGTCAGCTAACCTCATTTATTTAATCCTCTCCCTAGTGTACTTTCTCCTCACAAACAAGTACAGAGATATAGAGCTCCATTCCTGATGCTTCTTCTGACCATGGGATTGAAACAAAGATTGATCAAGACATTCGATCAAGAGCAACATTCATTTCTTTAATCAGATTGTCATTACGAATGAATAATGCCGATGTTTATGTTGGATATGGGCTTGAGTACGAGTTCAAAGTGTGCACCTAAGTTAGTTAACTAGGTCTTCTAGTTGGTTGGCTAAGATCTTGCAAGAGGTTGAGTTGGACCTAATCAACTATGTTAGTCTCAGAAAGGAAGCACTTGTGCCTATGGCAATACACATCAATTTGTTTCTCGGGCAACTAGTGTTGTTCTGACGTAAGAAGTACAAACACTCCAAAAATGTCAGAATATCTCGTGTCAGACACGCAATGGACATATCCCGGACGCATCAAAATAGGTTTCTGCGTGCGTATCACCGTGTATCCGAGTCCATGCAACATATGTTCAGTTCTAGTAAAGGGTAGATGAATGAAAAATTTGTATTGGTGTTTGTTCTTTGTACAGTGAAACAATCTATCCTCTTTCAAAAATCAATCCGAAAAAAAAAAAAAAAAAAAAACTTTGGCAATTAATCATCGAAGGCTCCTCCTGAGCCCTCTGAAATCCGCAGAGTCGACGCACTCCCAATCCCCTCTGCAACGATTCAACATCCTCAGCAGTTCGCTCGCCTTCTCCTTCGTCCCTTCGCTGCAGCCCACCTGCAGCAGCAGCAGCACCTTCTGAAACGCCCCGACCCCCAGCGCGGTCTTCATCAGCCTCGTCTTCCTCTCTTCGCTGCCGCGGCAGTCCCTGCAGATCTTCCAGAGCGCGGACACCGCAAGCTCGGTCGCCGCGTCCGACACCCGGAACATCTTCTTGACCAGCACCGGCACAGCGAGCTCGTGCTCGCAGGCCTCCTCCCTCCCCCTCTCGTTGTCGAGGACCGCGTCCAGCACCCCGAGGGCCTTCTCGGAGACGCTCTTCTCGGGGTCCACTAGGACCTCCAGCAGCATGCTGACCGCGCCCGAGTCGACTAGCCTCGAGGCGGCTCGTTCGCTGGCCAGGGAGAGGTAGTAGGCGGTCAGCAGGGACGCTTTGGTGGCTCGCGGCGAGCTTGGCTCCTTGATCGTGCTGACGATCGCTTCGACCAGTCCTTCGGTCTCGGCCACTGCCGCCACCCTTTCCTTGTCTCCCGATCGTAGGATCGACACGATGGATCGCAAGTCCGGAGCCATTGATTAACTCAAGATTTGCTATATATTGATGATTTTGTGATGTTGTTGAAAGAGTTTGTTGGTGTAGGAATGTATATATAGAGAGTGGAATGAGGACTAATGTAAGAGAATTGTTGAAGAAAGTGGAAGAGACGAAGCTTTCAGCTTTGACAAATGAACATTTGACCGTTCGAAGTTTGAATGTGGACTCCCGCGGTGGAGAAACGGCTCATGTGGTGGATCAACCAAACACGTAACACGTAACCAAGATCAACACCTAATTAGAGCATATCCAATAGCATACAATTGTGACTTTAAAAAAGATTATTCTTTCATCATATGTGTGGCACAGTATGATTGGAGAAAGGACAAAAAAATTTCCTTCTTTTATTTTTTTTTGGAAGAAATGACAAAAAAAATTTGGGCTAATTAGAGTTTAAACCCTGAATTTTATACCACATTAGAGTTTAAGTATTGACGTATCCAATTAGAGAGTTTGGACATTGGATATTTAAATTTGATTTTCTTTTTCCCATTTTACCCTCTCAAACCTATATACGAAATTTTCATTATCATACATGAAAGGAAGGGTATAATAGGAAATAAGAAACAAAAAATAAAAATTCAGGATCTAAACTCTCAAATTGGATATATCATGACTTAAACTTCAAACTATTATAAAATCAGAGTCTAAACACTATTTAGCCCTTTTTTTTCAAAGTCGCAATAGCAATGGAAATGCTCGTAGGAACACTATCGGGACGGATCGGGGTCCAGTAATGCTAGTCCTGGACAATGACCCATAACTTGTATGGAGCAAATTTTGGACCCAAGTTCTACCTATATAAGAAAAGATTAATTTTAAAGTTTCTTTTTATTTTATACGTGCATAACTCCAGTACGAAGATTATGGATGGTTGTTACGTGTATATATAGATGGTTGTTACGTACATGTACATGTGTACGAAGATTACGGATGGTTGTTACGTATATGTGTATCATACACATGACATAAAAGTCATCCGCAAATGTTGATAGAGCTTTCTAGACTCCACCAACAAAGTATGATGTGTATGAAAAATAAATTCTATAAACAAATATTTAATACGAGCCTAGAATGACCAATACGGTAACAGTTGGTTATATTTGGTCAAATTGTGATGCTTTAGAGTTTATAGCTGCCATACCATCTATCATGGATTACCACAATTTCTATACAAGCCAACAATTTCCTCTTTAGTATTTTGTTTGTGTTTATGAAAATAACTAAAACCTTAAATTCACATAATATATCTTTAATATTTTTACGCATAAAGGTACTAGGTCAAGTATATACATGTAGTCGTGTCATGCTCGGTGAGGGGACGACACGCTCTATTCGTGTGTCGTCGACATGGAGAGGCCTCCGTCGGCGTTGCCATGTGTCGTTCGTGCCTAATTCTCTCGTCCTGCGTCGGACACGATACAAGTGTTGTCATGTTGTATACCAGCGCCAACATGTGTCATGCCCAATCCATGTCCACCGTGCTGGGCTTTTGGACTTTGGCCATTCCAAGCCCAATGGTTGGGCTTTGGAGTAAAAGTAAAATAAAATAAAAATAAATGTACCATTTAACTTTGGAGTCTAAAAAGCAACGTTGCTCGATGTTTCAAGCCATGTATCTCAATGTACCCTTTAATTTTCTTATTAAAGCTGATCTTTGATTAATCTCAGGCGCATAAGCTAGAAAATTCTATAATTAAAAAAGGGAAAAATTTCTTGGCATTTTTGTTTGTTTAGTTTATGATTAGTTTAATCTATATAGTTAGTATCATATGATACATGATAGTGTCATTTCGTTACATATCAGTTGATCCAATACAATGCATATAGATTAAGGTAGCATTGTTTTTTTCTTATTTGGGACATGAAATTAATGTATACTTGATATTTTGGATTCTGGAACTAGATATTATTATAAAAAGATTAAAAAAATATATTATGAAAAATTATATGAAGTCATGTTCCTCGATAAATTTAGAACTATATATTTGAACTCCTCTGGATCATATATATGATACATGATAAGATACACAAACAAACCCATACACGATACGATATGTGAATTGACAACCTAGTATATAATAAACCGTATATTTGTATTAATAGGAGAATTTGTGACATAGATTATGGGTTAAAATTTGTTATATAGATTATGATATACTAACCAGATGGTGAACACTCGGCAACAGAGAATAAGTAGATAATCTAAGAAAAGGTTGACATACACAAGATCCATAGAGAGTCGAACTTCCAAGCAACATAATAGTAACCCTTACATAGTCATCACATAGTAAATAGTATGTCATCTACTAAAGGAACTAAAAGGTCAGACATGCACAAGGCATGAACTGAAGTTGTTGAAGCAGCAAAGTTGCGTGAGAGGCCGCCCTATAATAAAGCGAGGTCAAAATGGAGCAGGTGCCATAAGGAAGATCTGTCATGGAGCATATCAAAAAATTCATGATGGAACCTCAGCAAAACAAAAAGCAAAGATATCGTCACTATGGTTCAGGAGATGCAACGGGCCAACTACTTCACCTTTGTGATGCTGCTTAAGATGGCACAGGACAAAATACCACCTAATGCCACTTTCCTTGTGCCCAGTGATCGAAGTGCTGTCAAAGACTCTGATAACTGAGAACAAGCTTCTGGAGTTCCTACAGGGGCACTCAATTCCTTCCTTCACCGATGTTATTGACGATATGCAACATTTACCAACCGAAACCATGGTTCCAACTTATGAGGCAGATTATAAGTTGAGAATCATCAACGGGGGAAGGAAAAGATTTTGCCTCGACATTGTTCAGATCACCAGTATAATAAACATCTGCACTGCTGGATCTTTCTTCAGGTGCCATGGATAAAATGATGTACTGAATCTAGCAGTGGAAAACAGGACAACAGCCACCTGCCCCAGTGCAAGTCCACCAACTGCTGCAGTAGGACCATCTTCAGCTCCATCTCCGCACCACCTGTGACAGGTTCTCCACCAATGTCAAGTCCACCACCTATGGCAGATACCCTAAGTGCAGCATCATCAGAATTAAGTGATGGCTTCAGGAGATCAAAATTTCCAAGCGGGTTGTTTAGACTGTTACTTACCAGTCATGCATAGTAGTGTCAAGGAATCTTCCAATTTAGAAGTAGACTAGTAGTGTCCTGTTCACTTTAACGACCAAATAACTTTCTTTTCTGTTCTCCAAAGTTATGTTTCAGACAATTATTCCACTACCAGCATGATATAAATGTTGGAATTTTCGTACCTCTACTAATGTATTCATCTGTCTTCACTGTCTCAACGACAAGCTCAGGCAACATCATCAGCCCTGTCGAAGGAACAAAAAATTACATGAGTTCACAAAACTGTCATGACCATCAATTCCTGACTAAAGGAAATAAATAACAAAAACCTGCAGAACTGAGATACTATTACCTCCAATTTATTTACATGATCACAATATAGTAAACTGCCCTCAATCAATGGAATAGCTTTTGTACCTCAAATTGCAGTTAGCAGTACTCATCACATCAATCTTCCTGGCAACAGCATCAGTTGCTCCAACACCCACATGACACAAACCAACTGCTTCTAATGCTGAGGCCCAAGTTTCAATATAGCTCGTCAAATATTGATCTAATACTTAAAACAAACCCTACCACTGTGAATCTGCCCCTGATGATGCAGCATATCAACCTGCCAAAACTGAAAAAACAAGTCCATCGAGCATAGAACACAATAAAGTTGTCTTGCAATGAAACTTTTGTTCACATCTAGTCTTGGATATCAATCACATGTTAATGAGAAGCTCAATCTTAACACATACCCAAGGATATATATAGATTAAAATTATTTCTGATGATACTGAATAAATATGCCAATAAAGTTTTGTGAGTCTTGTAACCTGTACATATTGCAGTTCTATGCTATTGAATGTTTGCTTTTATACCCTAAAATGCCTGACATCACATCTGAATATTAGTTCTTTATTGAACAAAACATGCACAATATATAAGATTTATATTACACCATACTCAATGATTAAGTCAGTTATTAAATTTGAAATACACCCCTTAATCAGAAAGAGTAATAGATTACATCAAAATGTTATATAGGGAATACAGGTGAGATGATCAACAGAACCTATAGCATAACTTCAAAGAAGATAGGTTCCAACCAACATGCCTGCTTGAGCCTGACTGCTAAAAGATCAGTCAAAACAGAGTTATACCAGGAACCATGCATAGGGGTCAGTATCCACATCATAACTACCTGGTAACTATCAGCTGTAAGAAATCATAGTCCTCATACTTTTAGGTTTAACATACTATGTAAATGAGCTCATGCATATATCTAATTGGGGTTGGGCTCCAGGAAATGGTCCATAGCTGGCTTCTATTTAATGACCACCCTCTGCTGGATTTGTTTGGCCAATTTGCAGATCAGGATCCAAGGGCCTCTGGTGGTTGCCAACACCAGAATGTTGGCCATTTCTGTCCAATCTTGGATCATCAGCTCCTCTTGGTACATCTCCAAGTTTCTCCTGCAAAGTTGTAGCCACAGTTAGTAAAATGATAGGTGTTCAGCAGAACAGATAAATAATGTACCAAAAAAAGAGAGAACCCATCACCTTAAGGGAGTTGTTCTGAAAAAGAAGTTGATCATACTCCTTCCTGATACGGTTTACCTCAGCTTTAAGGGAAGAATTTTCCTCTTTCAACACGTCAACTCGCTGAGCCAGCTCCTCACACTCAGCCTGGAACTCATAGCCATTAGTGAGTAATATTTTATTTCATATAGCATCAATAAGAACAACTAATATAGAAAAAGAACCATAATGATCTAGGCTGCCCACAAGGCCACAACTATTCAGGCTGACAGATAATTCTACACCAGTTTTAACATGAATCCATTTTCTTCCACTAGAAAGGAAACATTAATTAGCACATAGCATCTCCAAACAGAAATAATGTGAGATTCTTGCCAAAATTATGGTCTTTACCTGCTTCCGCAATCTGGACCGACGTGCAGATTCCCTGTTTGACTGCTTTCTTTTCTGCCTTTTAAGTTCTCTCTCATCCTAAATTCCAAAACAAGCATAAATTATCTAATCATTGTAAACAAAATTCAACTGAACTTTCTGCATCTCTATGAAGTCATAAAGAGAAGCAAACAAAGCAAACGACTATAGGAATAGGAAATAATGTATAATGGCTTAAAACATGTAAAACATAGGTACACCCATATTATATACATGCATTAAACTATATCCCCCAAACTATCCATATCTAGTACTACGATTCAAAAAGTTAGAATACCTATTGGTCTTGAAAGTAAAGATTAAGCTAAGGTGAATTTTTCTTTCAATCATAATATGTATGAACCACCCATAGGATAAACTTATCATAATAGACGAGTACAATATGCACAAACAATCTATACAATATATTCTAAAGAGAAAAATGAAGAAAATGCAGAGGAAGAAGACAAGGAATTGGAAGAAATATATTACATAAAACATTGCTATATATTGTATTAGATTTAATCTATTTTATACAAGATTCACGCACAGTCACACAGACCTTGCAATCAAATATTGTCAGACTCCAGTTTTTCCAATTTGGTAGGTCGATCTATGATTTTTTCGTTCATAGACATTGATGAGATCATTCCATGTAGTGGCACCTTACAATGACATAGCCTTAACATTATGGCGAAGTTCAGAAGAAAGTCTTACGGTGGATATGACTACGTTTCATACTGGCACTATGCATTTTGATGAATATTATGTAACACATTCAAAATTACCACAAGGTCTAAGCTTTACAACTCCAAGGCTTCAGCAAAGCAATTTAAATGTAATTATGGCTTTTACTGATTCACATGCTTAAAAAAAATTCTCTTAACTGATTATAGTTACTTTGACTTCCAAAAAAAGTTCACATCAGTTGAAAATTTTACTCCAATTGTTTATTAAACAAGTACTCTGTCTTTAGACCAAAAACTTCATAGTTGTACTCGGCATAATCATACTGCAAAAAAACGTTCATGAACCGTCAAATATAATAATGAGAAAGAAACATGGACCAAACCTGACAGCCTATAAATGAAACCAACAAAAATATTTCTTTATTATCTATTGTGACGCAGACGATAAGGTTTGAAAAGATGTTAAAGCTAATCATAACAGAAACAAGTAGTTTGAAACATCTTTATATTATTTGATAAGAGTGCTGAGAGAAAACCTGCACCCAGAGCTCCGTTGGACCACCAGGAACCAGAGCTCCTCCAACTGCAGTGGTAGGACCTTTAGTTCGTATTGGAGGGACGGGTGATGGGGTTGTTGCACCCCAGTAGTCCATCCCTATATTCAGGTTTGTGGTGGGGCCACTAACTGCTCCAGGTACACCAGCTGCTGGCATGGGCATAATTGCCACACCTTGGTTCAACATTGGCTGTGACTGAGTACGAGGTACTCCATTTTGAGTACTACGTGAACGGTTACCATTCTGGGGTGCATCTGCTTTGATGAATTGATGATATCAACCATTGAAAATAAAAAAGGGAGTTTTCAAATTACTCGAGGTAAAGAATCCTTGTAGATTTACCATCATAAGAATCTTGCCCGCCAGATGTTTTTGGTTGGGAATCCTGTAAGATAAAATAAATAAATATTAATCTTAATAGTAAACAACTGAAAAGTTCACATGCTTCGGCAGTAAGCGTAAACCATGAGCAGCAACACTTAACAAGAGTAAAAATGTTTGCTATCCCAAACAAAAATGTTTGACAATAATAGGGCTCAGAACACTTGCATGCTTTCTGGCATTATTCAAATATTTGATTTTGAAGTTCATAATATCTGTAGTTCTCAGACTACAAGATAGTAGAAAATTTTGTCAAGGAGCGACACAATTGGATAAGGTAGATGAATTGCCAATACCACAATTACAACTACTGAAGAACAAAGCAATCATCAGCTTCCAATGTGAAAATGTTACTAATCTAAAAATTAACAAGATCTATTGTGGTTTTGCATTATGCACTCTAGTAAACACAAAATATATTATTTGAAATAAAGCCATGCTATCCTTCACATTTTGCTTTTTTAAAATGCACATGTCAATGTTATACTTTAGATTATACATATGGTTCTGAGTTACTGGACGAATCTTCCGGCGCAACTAGCAATTCTTTACCTTTGGATCACCTATCATTTTATAGAAAACATTATTCTGAACATGAGCCTTAGATGTCCAGTGTTCAAACAATAGGTTCAAATCAGGGAAAACATGTCAGGGAAACAATGTAGGGGAAAAAGAAAACCCGAAACACATAAAACAGAAATACACAGGCCACAAAGAAAAATGAATAAATGACAATTTTACATAGTAAAAATATAAAGACAAAATGACATACAGATGCCAGAGGAGCATGAAATTGCATTGACTTAAAGCCCCAAAGAAACATTGGGAACTTTATACAAGTATAAGAATATTGCCCTCAGTCTAAAACAAGTAGAGACAAAATAAAGGAGAGTGCCCCCAAAAGAAGAGGGATGTACTTAAGTATCAAACGGGGAAATAGTGTCCAGATAATTTTCATTTATGTTTTATCCATTTCATCATATATTGCCTACCAAAACTCCTAGCTAACTTGGATTGCCAGTATCTGCTCGTATTAGGTACAACAATGTAGCCTATAAAATTTGTACTAACATGGTAATTGAATTAAATTATGAAACTGCTGCAAGTGTGAACACATATTTTGGTTTAAGTTACAGTCAAAGCCAACAACCTCAGTGTCATTCCAAGTTTAGACCGCAGCATCAAGATGAATTCATCTATACCCAAGGTCCCCAATCATCATGCTTGTCATATGATTGAACAGAGTTTAAAGGGGCAGTCAATCAAGATTTCTTTATCTTATGGGCATTTTCAAAATCTAGCTTAGTCAATTGCAGCTGAAAAGTGGGACGTTTTCAAAATCTAGCATTAGTCAATTCCAGCTGAAAAGTGGGACATTTTCAAAATATAGCACTGATCAAGTTCAGCCAATGTTAAATCGCATCTCTTTCATGAGGTGCCGTCGCAATGAGATATGCGCTTGACATGGCGCCCAAAGGTGTGTGCCTTGATGAAGCACCCCTCCTTGTGCCATGGCAAGGCACCTTGCTTGCGCTATGCTGCGTATCTTGCATGTGCCACGTGCCTAGATGCGCCATTGAGAACACTGTAAGAGCTTCCCATAAGCCAAACAAAGATTTCAAAATCGTAATTCTGGAATCTAGCCCCAATTTTTACTGTTTTCTTTCTCACCAAGCGCACACATCTTTTTTTTTTTCTCATTTTGCCTCTCCTTCCCTCCTGATCCCTCAACCCGATTACCAAGGGCACTCTCTACCCTCCCTACTGTCGTCACCAATGACTGCTTGAGCACAGCGCTGGCCTCAACCTGCACCACGCTGCCTGCTTCCTCTGCTGCGCAGGCAGCCGCCACAAGATGTGCAAGCCGTCGTTAGTGGTCTGCGAGACCATCACCAAGTAACTGGGGGAGCAGTAGAGAAACAAGTCCTACTGAAAGTCGAAACGATGGTGTTCCTCGACATGATTTGGAACCTATTGTTCGCGGGGCTAGTTGTCGGGTTGCTGGTTGTCAGCAGGGAGGAGCAGTTGACGATGTGGATCATCGACTAGGTGATCCATTACGGAGAACACATGGTCTGCATATTCATTGAGTAAATGGTTGTGTGAGCTCCCAGTCCATGTCCTCTAGACGGTCAAGAGATCCATTCGACAGCTCGTTGTCAATCAAGAAAAAACCGGACATCACCAGACAGATCGGTACTACCAGTCCACAAAACAAATTGTAGATCAAGACACCCTTGTCCAATCATTAACAATTCAAAAGAACATTCATCCGCATGATTGCAAAACCAACCCAATTAGTCCTATTAAAACTGTCCTCGCCCACTCAGCGGTTAGCCGGGCTACAAGTCTGAGCTCGATCAAAAACACATGGTAGCTTGTGGTTTCAAAATCACAATCACCACTATGTAGTATTGTATTTGTTTTAAATTGCTGTGGTTTCAAAATCACAATCACCAACGCGCATTTCTGAAATCTTGTTTGAATACTAAAAAATAAATTTGCAAACACAAATAAATTTAACAGATGCAGGTGGATGTGGATAAAAGAATTAACAAATCCTAAAAAGTAACATCATTTGTTGCTGCCAAGTTCCATGGTCACAAAATGAAAATCTAAAACGTAACACCAAGGGTAAACTCAGAACTCACATTTTGAGAATTGGCATCACTTCCTTCGCTTGAACCTTCACTGCCACTTTCACCACTGCAAAGCCATGGTAATCCCTTAGTAACTAGATTATGGTACAAATTGTGTAAACGGTTATCCAAAGGAAGTATGCATGACAACAGAGAATCTCAATCTTGCATGACTCCATACTGTAAAAGACAATGTTTTTCTACCAAAGACAGCAAAGAAAATGAAGAGTTGGTACCTTTGAGAAAAACCTCCGTTAGCTGATGCCCCTGAAGTTTTACCATGATCATTGTTCTTTCCTGTAATCATATTCAAACTGCCTAAACTTCCTTTTGAGCTCTTGAGTGGGCTCTTTTCTTTTCCTTCAGGCAATTTACCATCCACTTCCATGCCACTAGGTGTTGCCCCCTGTAGAAACTAAGATTAGTCGCATTCGATTAATTGAGTATAGAGTATCATACATCAATGTAGCAGGTACTCACAGAGATCTCAACATTGCCATTTGAGGAAGGCATAGCATAAGGACTAAATGGGTGAGACCCCTATTAAATGTTTATAGAGGACGCCATATTTGTTAGTGGCAATCTAATAAAGAGAGAGATACATCATGTGTTCATAACTTAGTATGGTACGAAGATATACCGGAGGAAGAGATGGATGGGCATATACTCCGTGTGGATACATGACATACGGAGGTGGCGGTGTCCCATATGGAGGCATCATGTGCTGCAAAGGAAAGAATTCATGGATGAGCACCAAACTTACAAAATCTTTAACGGGTTGAAGCCACAAATCAACTTTCTAGGTAACACCAAGAATCCCTTCCCAGAGAATTCCTACCCTGCTTTCTTCCACTAAGCTGTGCATGTTTGTGATCGTTGTTCCTCACTCACCCTTCCCAACATGTCACCACACATGACATCCAGAAAGAAGCCCCCAGTAAATTAAAAGCACAACCTACAGCCTAAACAATCGGTCCCACAAATGACTAGTTAGGTTTATAATAAACTTCATAATCAGGTCCCAGGACAAACTCGCTCTGCCCTCTACCCTTTTGCTTCCAACTTCAGTTGCATTATGCATTTCATGAAGAAAGAATCAAAAGGAAGAAGGTTTTACCAAGGCTCCTCGTGCATCAATTGTGATAATTTCACATCTTAACATTCTTCAGCAACCTCACCTGTGGTCATGTCAACTGAGAACCTGACACTACTAGCGATAAGACTTGCAGTAATCCACTTTCTAGCAGCATCAAACACCTAGCAGATACAGAAACTACCACAATAATCTAAAGATGACAATTGACATCAGAACCAACGCCAACATAACGTGGGGAGATATAAACTAGTTAAACATCAGAAAGAATGTGGCTTGAGTACGCCACAAGAGAGCAGAAAGGAATACCTAGCAAAATATCCCAACTTGAAGAGCCTGGAGCTTGAGTTGTTGTGTCTAGTCTAAAGGATGGTGGTTCGGTAAAATCTAATTGGGTTAGTTGGCATGGGACGATAATTGATAAGTCTCGACTTGGCATAGGAACTCAAATAGTTACATATCTAAGCCAGCCACCCATATCCGTGTAGGCTATGTAGCATGGCGGTTGGAGGTGATAAAAGAAAAACACGACACCCACCCATTGGAAGAAAGAAAATCTTGGCTCAGCTCTCAACCTTAATAACATTTAGAAAATTCTATCGAGTCTAATTCATACGGATCATTAAGAATGGTTCCAGTTCTCAGATGACCGAACAAGCAGGACCAACTTGCCATCATTTCTCGGAGTCTCATCCCATTCGAGTCATCCCTTTTAAGACACAACCACATCGGTCGATGCCACAGCAACACCAGTAAGCAACACAATTCGCACTTTATAATGCAGAATAACCGGAATCGACCGATTATTCACAAGTTGACAAATTATCAGTGGAAGTAGACCTCACCTGAGGTCCCCACATGTAAGGATGCCCCGTGGTACTCGACCCCACGGGCGATGGAAAGAAGCCGTGCGGACGCATCGCAGAATATGCCTACATCCAAAAAGATCAAAAATATCACAACCCCGTCAGCTTCTTTCACCTTATAAACTCAACTCGCACACCTAGATCTAAAAAAATTCAACAATCGACTCAAAATTCAGCTACAATCACCTGAAAAGTCGTCCAATCTGGGTACGCAGGCGCGGTCTGCGTGGAGCTAGCGGCTGGAGGCAGATCCTGAACCAGGAAAGGATCAAAGATCGAAATTTTTTATCATACACAGTAATAAAACAGTAATAACTGACCAAAGAACAAAAGAAATCGAGCCAAAGGTCGAATGAAACAGTAATAACGGAAGAAATAGATCACCTCAGCTGGAGCCGAGGATTTGGGGGCCTTTTCTGGCGTGTCCGTGTCGCTTTTGCCCATGAATTGGGATTTCCTGTCGCTTTCGTATCAGAATCCGGATCGAGATCACGGAGATTGATTGGGGGGTGAACCCTAATTCGACGAAACGCTAGAAAATGAGGGTGGGAGGGGGAGATTAGGGATTTAGGGTTAGGGTTTAGCGAATGAGAGAGACGGAAATCGATCGTCGGAAAAAGGAGATTGGCGATACTTGCATCAGAAAGCACCAGTCCATTTCTTTTTTCGTGCGCTGGGAAAGCGAAATCCAATGGGGTGGAATGGGAATGAATCGAATGATGGGGATATTTTCGGAATAACGAAATAAGTTTGTTTTCTCTGGAAATTGCTGAGAAACCCAATTTCGGGGTTGGATTGTATGAAAAATCTACCCGCAGGATGGATTTTATGAAATGTCCATAATTATATAATTCCACGTCAAATATTCAAAGATTCCCTTTAGATGCTCTGTATTTACAAAATTAATACCATAACTACCCCTCCGCACAAACTCAGATCTGGATTGCGATTCTCTTCTTCTTCTTCACGAGAGATCTGAATTCCATTGCTCTCATCTTCAGCAGAGATCGCAAAGATCGTTCGTAGTTCACCATACTTTTTTTTCAGTCGAACTCCGATCATCGCTCATCTTCTTCTTCTTCTTCTTCTCCGACAATAGGTCAATTATAGAGAGAAGATCGTCTTCTTCTTTTCCATAAGAGTTCTTTTCCATAAGAGTTAGCATCGTTTTGAAAGAATAATGAAAACTCTTGAATCTTTATTCATGTCAAATTTCTTTCCACAAAACAAAAAAACGAAAAAATTATGTTTCTGTCAACTGTTCTCCGTCGATATCACACGAAGAATAGTCATTCTCCTGCATTTTTAACAAGGAGAATGTCATTCTCCGTGTTGAATGGCATTCTCCGTGTTTCTAACACGGAGAATGGCCATTCTCCTGTGTTTTAACATTTGAATGATCATTCTCCGTGTCATTTAACACGGATAATGTCATTCTCCGTGTTATTTAGCACGGAGAATGACCATTCTCCGTGTAATTTAGAAACGGAGAATGCCATTCTCCGTACTAAATTACACGGATAATAGTCATTCTCCGTACTAAATTACACGGAGAATGGCTATTCTCCTACGTTTTAACACTAGGAATAACCATTCTCCGTGTAAATTAACACAGAGAATGTCATTCTCCGTTTTAATTAAGACGGAGAATGCCATTCTTCGTTTTATTTAACACGGAGAATGACATTCTCCGTGTTAATTTACACGGAGAATGGCATTCTCCGTGTTTCTAACACGGAGAATGGCCATTCTCCTGTGTTTTAACACTGTAATGACCATTCTCCGTGCTAAATTATACGGAGAATGGTCATTCTCCGTTTTATTTAACACGGAGAATGCCATTTTCCGTGTTTCTAACACGGAGAATGGCCATTCTTCTGCGTTTTAACACTGTAATGACCATTCTCCGTGCTAAATTACACGGAGAATGGCCATTCTCCGTTTTATTTAACACGGAGAATGGCATTCTCCGTGTTTCTAATACGGAGAATGGCCATTCTCCTGCGTTTTAACACTGTAATGACCATTCTCCGTGCTAAATTACACGGAGAATGGCCATTCTCCGTGTAAATTAAGACGGAAAATGGCCACTCTCCGTTTTATTTAGCACGGAGAATGACCATTCTCCGTGTAAATTAAGACGGAGAATGTTATTCTCCGTGTTACTAACACAGAGAATGACTATTCTCCGTGTAAATTAAGACGGAGAATGACATTCTCCGTGTTACTAACACGGAGAATGGCCACCATCATGCGAAATTAACATTTTTCGTGTTCTAATACGGAGAATGACCATTCTCCTGTATTTTATGGTCAGTCGAAACTTTGAAGGGCCATGACTTTTGACTGGGACGTCGAAACGAGGCCCGGTTTGTCCCAAAACGAGTGTATCTTCGAGGAGGCTGAAAGTAACAGCTTCTTCGTTAGACGGCCTTCCGAAATTTTAGAATCGCAAAAAAATGATGTTTTGACCTCCGTTTTAGCACTTTTGTCGTTTGTCTCGGTCTTTCCGAAATTTTCCGACGAGTTTTTGAAGATTTTTAGGAGAAAACCTAGATTCGAAAGTGAGCAGCGTATGGAAGAAGATGAAGTATCGAAACATTTTTTTAAGAGTAGTTTCGTGGGTGTTTTCAATAAATTAGAAGGAAGGGCAAAAAGGTCATTCGGAACCCTCTTTATATATTTTTTGCTAATTCTGGGCACGCGATGAAATTTTATTGCACGGTGGATTTTTCATAAAACTTTTTCGTTTTTTGGACATTTCATAAATTCTCTCCTACTTTTAATTCCCAAAATGAAAAAGAAAAAAAATACAAGGTTCACTAGTGGGGAAATGTATTTTGTAGTTAGTAGAATAAAAAAATAACATTTTTTTAAAGAATAACATTTTTTTAAAGACCTTTCGTAAGAACAAAATCTCTAAATGTGACAGATCCCTAGCTAGTGGAGTAGTTGGAGTATATGAAATATAAATTCTTGAAAAAAAAAAAAGAAAAAGAGATGGGTTGGGGGGGGGGGGGGCACATAATTGTTAATTACTACTGTATATTAGTATAAATAGAGCCTAGACATATTAGGTTTGTCAATTACCTAACTTGAATATATTTTTCAACTTTCATGATAAGGATCCGATCGTTTGTTAAAAAAAAAAAAAAAAAAGACAAAATTATGATTGGGATGATGAGCGGTCAATAACTTTGTAAATATTTTACATACTTCTTTTCAAAAGTTTACACTAATTTTATATATTTCAAACTTTCAAAATAAGTATCAACACTTTTTTGAAAGATAATCAAAAGTTAGCTAAGTATTCTTGTGCAACATCTATAATAGTAGTAAAAGATGTAATAACTCTCTGGTGTAACTTATGTTGCTACCAAAATGATCGAGCACCATTGAGGACAAGACTTATAGCTACATATATCTTCTTCATCTATTGTCAAAAGTTGCAAATAAACAACAATTTAAGGCAATAAGAGTTGCAACCAGACATTGTTTCAAATAGAAAAGTTTTCGATATACTAGTCCAACGAGCATTCAAAAATAGTCACTTGAACAAATAAGATAAAAACACAATTGAGCAAACAGGATAAAAAGTTTATACAATCCAAACTAGTTCTAAATATGTAAATTTGCAGCATCATTTACAAACAACCAAAGAGCTTATCTTGGTAAGAAGAAGGAGAAGAAAAGAGAAATGAAAGTTGCAACATTATTCTCATCGAAACTCACCCGAACACAATAACATTATTTTCCTCGACTACTAAAATTCACTAACAAAGATGACAAATTAAATAATTCTTTAATCCAAGTATGTAACAACAATACAAAGAGTGTTACATAGATTAAACACCTCAAACAACATTCAATCTACAAAAATAATGCATATAAATTTGCAATATATCTATATGCAATTTAAGTAGAAACTAATGCATCGAACATGATGGTCAGTTCCCCTCCTCCCCATGAGGCCCTTAACAACCTGATACAGACGAGTTAACGCCCAAAAGCTTAATAACACTCACCCGAATGTATCGGTTGAGGGCACAAATGATGGTCATCGAAGAATACAGTGTTGCGACATATCAGTTGGAGGGATCAATGCTCTCAAAGTGCCGAGGGAATTGGATGTAACAGAGTCATATTTTTTGTGTCACCTCCTGATTACCCTATCTAATTAGCAGTCGAGAACATTCTCCTCTATCATATCCTCCTAATATCCAACCCACACCTTGGTTGCCTTAGTGCCGCTCCTTATAAATTTTAACATTTAATCTTGGGATACCACCCAGTGTTGCCTAATTCGCCAACCCCTCACGTCTCACGAATTGGGACGAATGACTCCGAACGGGGTGCATTCACGATCCAGGTCGTCAAATTTCGCGATCCGAACGAATTGGGACGAACGACCCCGAACGGGGTGCGTTCGCGACCCAGGTCGCCAAATTTTGCAACCCGAACGGGACTCAGGCGGCCGTCTAGGTGGTGCTAGGCGGCGAGGCGACCGCCTAGTGGCAGGCGCTAGGTCTGCAAATCGGCCGTAGCAGTATCGCAAAAAAAAAAAAGAAAAAAAGAAGCAACCACAGCCGCGAGAAGGAAAGAAATAGAAGCAGCAGCAGCCGCGACAAAAAAAAGAAGCATCAAGTACCTTCTTCTTCTTCTTCTTCGTTTTCCTATTTTGGGAACAATGAAAACATCGGGAGCAGTGAGTCTTTTGAGTCTTTTTTCTTTTTAGTCTTCTTTGTAGACTTTTGAGTCTTTTTTTCTGGGCCTTCTGGCCCTGGGAGCAGTGGAAAAAAATGAGGGACAATGAAAAATCGAATAGACAACAATTAACAGAAATTAGGTAATATAAACAAAATTAATATATAATATATTTTTAATTATATTATATTTGTTGCCATATATTTTCATTATTTGTTGGTTAGTTAATCATTTTTATTTTATTTTTATATATACTTCTATATAATTGTATATGGTACAAAAGACGACCTAGATAAAAACGAACATCGACCCAAATGGCGTACCGAATAAGCCTACCCCCACTGCACCGCATACCGGCTGAGGTACCGTACCGCGTACTCGTATCCATACCACGTACCAAAGCGACCACTGGTAACATTGATGCCACCTCCTGCTCTAACTCCTCTTCAACCTATTGTTGAAAACCCATTAAAAAAAAAGATTATGTTGCATGATATATTTTACAGTATAGTGTTTGAAATATATACTTATAATATTACTAATTAACATATAGAAATTTAATACTATTAATTTAAATATATAGAGTTTTTTTTAGTGAAAATAATAATGTTAAAGTTAAGGAATAGTAAGAAAAAGAAACAAGAAGCGGTCATTGGGTTGGATTTTGGTTGGACTAATGCCTTGGTCCAAGAAAATAGGCCGATCGGTACTGAACCCGACCCACTAAAAGCCCAAAAATTTTGTGGGGGGTAAAATCGTCAAACCAAAATAACTCTTCTCCTCTTTCCTCTTCTTTCTCAAAAGCCGCCATTCTCTACTCTTCTTTATTCCTCCTCCTCGATCGATTCCTTTTCTTCATTTTTTTTCCTTCCATTTCTAACCAATCGGATCATCATAACTGCGAGCAAAGACCAATGGCATCAGAGTAATTTCTCGGATTTCGAGTGGCAGCTTGATCAAGAACTTCACCACCTGCTTCATCTCTCCACGGCATTGCCGGAACACCATTTCCTCCACCATGGTCACATTTTTCTACATTTTATTAAATATTTTGGGATTTTATGGTCTGGGTCATGAGAAAAATTTGATCTTGAGTTGAAATTTAATAGAATGAAGATTTTTTTTTTTTTGGAGTTTGATTACGTGGGTTATGGTGGATTTATGTTCTAGTCGATGTAATTTGAATGGTTATGACAAATTAGTGGGATGCGCAGACTGGTGTCGTGTCCATTTTACGTCATGACATGTTGGACATGGCATAGATAATCTGAAACGCACTGGGACTCGGCAGAATGTGTGTTGTGTCGATATTGTGTAGTGACGTATTTGTGGTTGTGCAACATACGCAATTATTATTTTCCTTTAGCAGAGTTAAGTGGTGTTAAGTGAGGGGAAGGAGAGTCAATACATATAACTTTGCTTGGATTGAAAGGAGGGTTAAGTGGGGTGTGTTTAATATTTCAAGTCTTTTTCTTGTCACGTACTTGATCCAAGAATGCATTTGCATTCTCCGGATTTGCCACTTTCATACTTCCATGAACTTCCACACAACCAAGTAGGATATAGCTGATGATATTGTTGGTCGATGATAATAGAAAATGGTTACATGCTAAAATAAAGGTGTAGAGAGAGTTTGGGCTTTAAAATTAGGACAAAAGTATAGTATATGAAATGTAACATCAACCTAAAGGCAAGGAGAAATGAGTGGGTAGTACATATAGATGGACATGGGATACCTAGGAGTGATAGTTTTCGGTATTTATGCTCAATCTTTCATCATGAAGCATCATGAAGGACAAATTGGAAATGATGTCATGAATATACTTAAAACATGTGGTTAAAATGGAGTCCTTCTAGAAGATGAAAGAAAATCGTCTAGATGGTTAGAGAAATGTGCTACGGAGACCAATAGATGTTCTGCAACTCCAGTAAGAAAGAACAATAAGATAGTACTTAAAAGAGCCTCTAGGACTAGAGGCATGCCTAAACGAACATGAATCGAGGTTTCAAAGAAGGATATATTTTTGTTAGTGTTACAGAGCTTATGACACTTAATAGAGCTGAATGAAAAAAGGATTCAAATAGCTGACCAAAAAATTTGGGATAAACTGGCAAGTAGTAAGTTAAAGTTGCAAATCCACAATATCTATCAAGATTTGGGCTAATCTTTACAGAAAGTAGACAAAAATTTGAAAACATAGCTGTCTTTATAAGAAACTAGAAGAAAGTTGGCAAATTTGAAAACAATAACAAATATAAGAAGGCAAATTGCAAGTAAGAAAAGCAGAAAAAAAACTGCTTAAATAGGTTAGCACCATCAATTTTCAGTTTGTTTAAGAGGTTTACTTTGCAATTTTTATTCAGTAAAATATGTGAAGGTTACTACACTAAACTAATGCATTTGTCCTATTTTTTTTTTTCTAGATTCCCTGATACTCATTTTAATGGAGTTCACTTATAACATTCAGTTGGTTGACTTTAATTTACATCATGGATTATCAGTGAAGGTTGCACGTTCATCATGTCTATTCAATGTTATCAGCGACTTCCATGTTATAGGTTGTATAAAGCATTTACTGATAGTGCAGGACAATATGAAGACTTATTTACAAGAGTGACAATTTTTTGAGGATAAAGACTTAATGGTTTTGGTCGGTGATGTTTTTGATGTGCCCTTTAGGAAGGATATCATTCACCGAGACGTTCGCTGGCAGCTTGCCAAACGGCAGCAGGTATCACAATGACAGCACATGAATGCAAACAAAGTTCACAAAAATTTCTTTCTTGTTTTGTGCACCTCCCTTTTATATTCTACTCATCCAACTAGCTTAATTATTCATATGGAGATCTGCAGCGGAGATAGTAAAACCTTCTTAGTGTTAATTATCCATCTATTTGCCACAAAACGGTCATTTTCCTGTAACATTAACATGTTTATTCCACATGATTAGTAAGTATCTTAATGTGATTTGTTTAGTATATCCAATATCCAACTTTTAAAATGTTCAAATCATGGTCAATGGGTTGGCCTTTGTTTTTGTGCTGTCAGGATCCAAGGACTTAACTATTGGAAAATTGAAATAGGAACTCTTCATTTTTGTGGCATGCCATTTGATATTTATTGGGTTGACCATATTGAAGGTTTATAATATTGGTAGACTGGGCGAGAGGGGGTGGCAAGATGCACTATGGCGAATGATAGAATCATACAAATAACAACAAAATTGATATCAAGTTAGGAAACATGTCACTCCCCGTTTCCGGAATACGTAAATTTTTGATTTTTCATGTATATGGTATCTGGCACCTGTATCTTTATTGCATTTATCCTGTATTTGTAACTGGCCATGGTATGGAACAGTATCTCGTCGCGGATTAGTGTGCCACCCCTTGTCCTTGTCTGGTTGTAGGCGTGGTTCACTGTTTCGATGATAAGATTTCTGAACCATGTTGTGGTTAGGATTTTATTTAATTAATTTAATTAGTTGTATCATGTAACATTTAACATATCATTAGTCATGTGGTTAAGAGCATGCTTAAGCTTAGGATTTCTTTGAGTCAACCCAACCCCTATATATATTATCTTCCTCACTCTCTCTCCTCATTCACTCTTTTCATTTCTTTTCCTCCCAAGCAATAGGCAAGTACATCTTGCACCAAATGGAGAGATTATTGCATTTTCATTTCTTGATTTTTTTTTCTTTGATATTATTTGTTTATATTGTTCTTCTCTTCATTCTCTACAAGTTTAGTTCTTGGAGTTTTTGATTTTAATGGCTAGTTTGGTGTAGATCTAAGTTTCTAAAACTAGGGTTCTATGGGTTTCCATGGTTTTGATCTATCAAACTTGGTTGTTTTCGAAAACTAATGGTCCTATGATGTAGGAAATTCAATTCTATCCAATTTTGACCTTTGAAAAGTTAGATTTCGACTTGATTTGAGAAAGTTATGGCCAAAACAATTTTGGTCAAACTTCTATGTTCATCTGTCCTGATTCTGGCAGGGACGATGAATAGTGTCTGGCCGCATGAGCATTTCTGGCCGCATGACCATTTCTGGCCGCTTGAGCATTTTTGGGCCGCATGACCATTTCTGGCCGCATGAGCATTTTTGGGCCACATGACCATTTCTGGCCGCATGAGCATTTTTGGGCCGCATGACCATTTCTGGCCGCATGACCATTTCTGGCCGCATGAGCATTTTTGGTCCGCATGACCATTTCTGGCCGCATAAGAAATTTTGAGCCGCATAAGGCTGATTTTTGGCTGATTTTGATTGTTTGATGCTCTTTTTGACTGATTTGTGGCCAGAATTTTTCCAAACTTCCAACATGAAAGTTGTAGATCTTTGTCTTGGCTTCAAGGACCTTCATATCTCACTTTAACCATAATTTACATGTGACTTTTATGTCACGAGGGGTCCACGCGACTTCCTGACTTGACCGTGTTCCTGACCTGATTACCTGTATACGTGCTGGTACATATTCTAAGTGTGTATTGAGATATAATATTAGTATGCACTGCGGTGCCATTTAATGAGTGCACTGAGGTGTGACTCTACATGCTAAGTGATCATTCGTGTTATATGTCAATACATGTGTACCTTCCAGCACAATCATGGTAATTGGTCAGTAATAGTGTCGTGGTATGTTGATTGTTGTTTGATGCATTACACTAAGCATAGATCTAGATTGAGCCGATATGGATTCATACTTAGGGTACACGTACTATGGTACGACATATAGGAGGATGACCATGTGACCACGACATGCAATTCCAATATCAAGATAGGGTTAATCTAAGCAACTTAAATTGGTAGAAGCATTGGGAGGGAACAGAATCTCGAGATCGTACGTCACCAGCCGCCCTGGGTTTCGTCCTGGCGCGTCGGGTTGGCCGCCTCGGATACTGTATAGTCATCCGCACTAGTGGAGTGCAGTATCTGATTTGTGACTGCCGAGCCAGCTCTTCCTATAGGAGAGCTGGAACCGTTACTGCTTATTCTAGCGCGGTGGCCTTTCGAGGGACCGGTGCATTTCGTGCTTGCTTGTATATAATGGTTTGGCTAGTCCTGCTGGAATGCGATACGATCTGAGGATTCCTATATATATTGCATTACTGGGATACAAATCATAGAAAGCCGTAGGATTGATTGGCCGATTGTAAGCTGACTTGTTTGTGATATGTTTTCTTCTGTTAGCTACCGAGGAACATGGACTATCGTGGTGCGTGGTCCAACCCATGTCCTTGTTTGGTTGTTGGGTTGGGCTATTGTGCTGCGATAGGCTATGGACCAAAGTCGCGATCAGAAGCCCTTTTACCTGCCCATGGTTATAGGATATATCTTATCTCGGCACGGTATTGGCACCGTTTGTCCTTGTTTGGTTGTAAGGGTGTCGTATTGTCTCGATGATATGGTATAAGCCTATAACTCATGAATCAGGTCTTATTTAACTCATTGGATTTATCTCACTCTTTTGTGCTCCCTTGTGGTACTTGCTATTCGGGGCCTGACCCCGCTGGTTTTGTTTGGCCAGATCTCGTAGCAGCTCCAGAGGATCCAACCTTCCACCCGAACAATGGTGCACACCAGGAGTATGGGCGCCAGGGACCATGAGTGGGTTTCTTCTTCACCGCTCTGATATCTTCTATTTTGTACTTGGCGTTTAGCCACCGGCACTTGTTTAGCCGGCAGTTCTGGACACTAGTTTCCTTTGCATAATTGTAATTAAATCAGACTGCAGCTGATTATAGTTATGTACTATTGACTCTCGGAACTAGCTCATCATTTTGTATAGCTAGACTCATGAATCATTCTGATGAAGCGTCGGGGACGCCTTACTGCTTTGTCTTATATGATCATTATTTACTGCTTCTTGTTTTGATTGATTGAGACATAGATGCTCTGTAGGACCATAGGAGACCTGATTGTAGCATGCATCCCCTAGTCTCTTGATAGCCACGATCGCCGTATGACGTTTATATACCTCATACGGTGTAGCTGGCCTAGTCCGTCTCAGTATTCCGGTACTGGGACGTGACAAGGTTTTAGTGGTGGCCCATGCAGGTCTGTTTTTCAGACTTGTGAGGTGTTGCGATTATAGGAGTCTCAATCAAAACATGTTCCCCTTGATCTCCTGATTCGTCTTCTCTTTCTCCCACCTTGATTGCTAACATGATTATCATCATCGATTCTTTTTCGTCCTGTCTTTTGATACCTTGTATCCTTTCCTTTAGGGTCACATCATTCTCGGCTATTGGAGGAGCCGGCATGGGAGAGAATCCAGTAGATTAGGGACCAGTTGGAGATCAGCAAGGGGTAGCCCCTCTAACTGGACAGATTCCCATCGAGAACGTTGCCGAGCATGAGCCAGTTGAGCTACAGAGGCCAGAGGATCCCGTACCTCAAGTGATGCCGGTAGTACCAGTAGCACTAGATGCGTCGGCACTATTGCAGATTATTAGAGGGCTATTGGAGACCCAGCAACGCCAGACGGCAGCCCAACATCAACAACAAACCTGACAGCAAGAACAAAATGTGCTACAGAATCAGGGGTTGCAATTAGCCCTTGAGAGAAGTGTCAGAAATGATTCAGGAGCGTCCGGAAGGTTTTGTCGACTTAACCCGAGATATTTTGACGGCACGGAGGATGCCATCACGGTGGATGCCATCACGGTGGATGCTTGGCTTCAGGATACAGAGGCCATATTGACTGCAGCAAAGGTTCCAGCAGAAGAGATGGTTGACCAGGTCAGACTTTTACTTCAGGATCTCGCCCGCGATTGGTGGGCATCGGAAGAGGTTGGAACTTGGAATGAGGCGTCCTGTTCCCTGGGATAGCTTCAGTACCAGATTCAAGGCCAAGTACTTTGGCGTGGTAGCGCGATATGAGCTACAGCAGAGGTTTATCAGTCTCAAGCAGGCTGGTAAGACGGTGGATGGTTATGCAGCGGAGTTCTGCAGGTTAAGTAGGTTTGCTCGGATGATGGTGGCGACAGAGCCAGAGAGAGCAATGAGGTTCCAGCAGGGACTTCACCTAGAGATTTTGCAGCTGGTCGAGGAGCACGACTACCAGACATTCGATGCAGTATTGACGGCGGCTCGGAGGCACGAGCTTACTATTCAAAGGTTATCAGCAAGGACTGGGGGCCAGAAGAGGTCTCATACGCACAGTGCTGGGGGAGGAGCAGTACCTCGGACGTCAGCACCAGCACCTGGCGTCCGTATTCGTGATGCAGCACCAGTCACGACAATTGTGACTGCACCAGTTCGACAGCAGCAACAGAGGAACCAGCAGCAGCGTCAGGAAGCACTAGTGGGTTGCACTTACTGTGGTAAGGAAGGGCACACTAGGGATGTGTGTCGTTCAGCTAATGGATTATGCTTGAGGTGTGGCAGTCCAGATCATAGGATTGCCAATTGTCCTATGATACAGAGGCCAGGAGGGCCAGCTCAACGGTTACCGGCGTTGCCAGCTCCAGAGGTAGCACCGTATCAAGGGCCAGCACTAGCAGTGAGGCCACTAGCCTAGCGTCCATTACTGACGCAAGCTCAGATGTATCGACAAGCGCAACATCAGGTTGGACAGCAGGGCCAGGAAAGGCCGGGACAGAGGCAAGAAGAATTTGGAGTATTAGAGCAGAGGTTGGCTGAAGGCGGTCAGATTTTGGATAAGTTTTGAGTATTATTTATTATAATTCCTTGAGTTCTATATTCGAAGAGTGAAGGCGACTTTCTCGTCTCACTCATCTGCTCTCGTATCACGTGATACATGATATTCATCATGTGTCTTGATTACGAGAGTACGTCCTGGGCAGAGTCTCGTTCTTGATTTAGTCATTGGTACCGACTTATCTCAAGCATTGACCTTGTCCACTTTGGGTGTCAGTGTAGGATCTCGAGGACGAATTCCTACCTGACTTGAGAGACATATTTTATTCGTATGTCTCCGATCATTTCCTTCTAGGGTATGATTATTGTTTGTGCTCTTACTTAATCATTCTTGCTTTCTTAAACTGTTCATGTGCCATATGTTGTTTGATAATTGTGCTTGCTATATGTCATGAGTGTATTTCGTGATCTGAGAGCGTGCTCAACTAGCCTAATCGAAATTCTGAGGACGGAATTTTTCTAAGGAGGGTAGAGATGTCACTCCCCGTTTCCGGAATACGTAAATTTTTGATTTTTCATGTATATGGTATCTGGCACCTGTATCTTTATTGCATTTATCCTGTATTTGTAACTGGCCATGGTATGGAACAATATCTCGTCGCGGATTAGTGTGCCACCCCTTGTCCTTGTCTGGTTGTAGGCGTGATTCACTGTTTCGATGATAAGATTTCTGAACCATGTTGTGGTTAGGATTTTATTTAATTAATTTAATTAGTTGTATCATGTAGCATTTAACATGTCATTAGTCATGTGGTTAAGAGCATGCTTAAGCTTAGGGTTTCTTTGAGTCAACCCAACCCCTATATATATTATCTTTCTCACTCTCTCTCCTCATTCACTCTTTTCATTTCTTTTCCTCCCAACCAATAGGCAAGTACATCTTGCACCAAATGGAGAGATTATTGCATTTTCATTTCTTGATTTTTTTTCTTTGATATTATTTGTCTATATTGTTCTTCTCTTCATTCTCTACAAGTTTAGTTCTTGGAGTTTTTGATTTTAATGGCTAGTTTGGTGGAGATCTAAGTTTCTAAAACTAGGGTTCTATGGGTTTCCATGGTTTTGATCTATCAAACTTGGTTGTTTTCGAAAACTAATGGTCCTATGATGTAGGAAATTCAATTCTATCCAATTTTGACCTTTGAAAAGTTAGATTTCGACTTGATTTGAGGAAGTTATGGCTAAAACAATTTTGGTCAAACTTCTATGTTCATCTGTCCTGATTCTGGCAGGGACGATGAATAGTGTCTGGCCGCATGAGCATTTCTGGCCGCATGACCATTTCTGGCTGCATGACCATTTCTGGGCCGCATGACCATTTCTGGCCGCATGACCATTTCTGGGCCGCATGTCCATTTCTGGCCGCATGAGCATTTTTGGGCCGCATGACCATTTCTGATCGCATGAGCATTTTTGGGCCGCATGACCATTTCTAGTCGCATGACCATTTCTGGCCGCATGAGCATTTTTGGGCCGCATGACCATTTCTGGCCGCATAAGAAATTTTGAGCCGCATAAGGCTGATTTTTGGCTGATTTTGATTGTTTGATGCTCTTTTTAACTGATTTGTGGCCAGAATTTCTCCAAACTTCCAACATGAAAGTTGTAGATCTTTGTCTTGGCTTCAAGAACCTTCATGTCTCACTTTAACCATAATTTACATGTGACTTTTATGTCACGAGGGGTCCACGCGACTTCCTGACTTGACCGTGTTCCTGACCTGATTACCTGTATACGTGCTGGTACATGTTCTAAGTGTGTATTGAGATACAATATTAGTATGCACTGCGGTGCCATTTAATGAGTGCACTGAGGTGTGACTCTACATGCTAAGTGATCATTCGTGTTATATGTCAATACATGTGTACCTTCCAGCACAATCATGGTAATTGGTCAGTAATAGTGTCGTGGTATGTTGATTGTTGTTTGATGCATTACACTAAGCATGGATCTAGATTGAGCCGATGTGGATTCATACTTAGGGTACACGTACTATGGTACGACATATAGGAGGATGACCATGTGACCACGACATGCAATTCCAATATCAAGATAGGGTTAATCTAAGCAACTTAAATTGGTAGAAGCATTGGGAGGGAACAGAATCTCGAGATCGTACGTCACCAGCCGCCCTGGATCCCGTCGTGGTGCGTCGGGTTGGCCGTCTCGGATACTGTATAGTCATCCGCACTAGTGGAGTGCAGTATCTGATTTGTGACTGCCGAGCCAGCTCTTCCTATAGGAGAGCTGGAACCGTTACTGCTTATTCTAGCGCGGTGGCCTTTCGAGGGACCGGTGCATTTCGTGCTTGCTTGTATATAATGGTTTGGCTAGCCCTGCTGGAATGCGATACGATCTGAGGATTCATATATATATTGCATTACTGGGATAACCCAGACAAATTATAGAAAGCCGTAGGATTGATTGGCCGATTGTAAGCTGACTTGTTTGTGATATGTTTTCTTCTGTTAGCTACCGAGGAACATGGACTATCGTGGTGCGTAGTCCAACCCATGTCCTTGTTTGGTTGTTGGGTTGGGCTATTGTGCTGCGATAGGCTATGGACCAAAGTCGCGATCAGAAGCCCTTTTACCTGCCCATGGTTATAGGATATATCTTATCTCGGCACGATATTGGCACCGTTTGTCCTTGTTTGGTTGTAAGGGTGTCGTATTGTCTCGATGATATGGTATAAGTCTATAACTCATGAATCAGGTCTTATTTAACTCATTGGATTTATTTCACTCTTTTGTGCTCCCTTGTGGTACTTGCTATTCGGGGCCTGACCCCGCTGGTTTTGTTTGGCCAGATCTCGTAGCAGCTCCAGAGGATCCAGCCTTCCACCCGAACAATGGTGCACACCAGGAGTATGGGCGCCAGGGACCATGAGTGGGTTTCTTCTTCACCGCTCTGATATCTTCTATTTTGTATTTGGCGTTTAGCCACCGGCACTTGTTTAGCCGGCAGTTCTGGACACTAGTTTCATTTGCATAATTGTAATTAAATCAGACTGCAGCTGACTATAGTTATGTACTATTGACTCTCGGAACTAGCTCATCATTTTGTATAGCTAGACTCATGAATCATTCTGATGAAGCGTCGGGGACGCCTTACTGCTTTGTCTTATATGATCATTATTTACTGCTTCTTGTTTTGATTGATTGAGACATAGATGCTCTGTGGGACCATAGGAGACCTGATTGTAGCATGCACCCCCTAGTCTCTTGACAGCCACGATCGCCGTATGACGTTTATATACCTCATACGGTGTAGCTGGCCTAGTCCGTCTCAGTATTCCGGTACTGGGGCGTGACAAAACACCTCTGCCACTTTGACCCCACTTTGGCATTAAGTTATAAGTGATCTGAAATTTTACTCTTTTATGCATGTGTTGTGAGATAGAGTACTTTGAGAAGAGAATGAATATTTTGATTCTTGCGAGTATTTTTCCATATGACAAAGTAATTGTTTGAGATTTCTTGGGGAAAATTTCCACTTGTGGAGTTCTCGATAATGAGGGAACATTGATACATGCATCTTAAAATCCGCCTCTTAACTTCTGCATCGCTCTTCAAAACCTTATCAACATAATATTGGTTCAAAGGTTATTACTTCTTAATAACATTTAGGAAGTAGTGCTTAAAAACATAAAGAGAAATCTGGTCAACTCATGCAATTGTTTTTATCTGGAAATGATAAGTATGTATATATGGTTTAGCTGAAGAAGGTTCTACTGCTACCATATAAAGAACACATTATGATAGATCTGTATATAGTTTGTTCAGTAACAGGCGTTTTCTTTGTATCTGACTGTAAGAAATTTATGTATGGTGCATTTATTCATGCAACTTCGTTGAATGGGATTTTGCAGGGAACACACTCAACAAAGACAATAAGTGAGGTCAGTGGTACTGGGAGAAAGCCGTATAGGCAAAAGGGCACTGGGCAGGCAAGACATGGAACTTTGTGTGGCCTGCAGGTGAGTTATATTATGATGCTTTTTCTTTTATTGCCTTTATATTGTGTTAGATTTTAGTTTTATCTTGTGTTGTAGAAGTTTAGAACTTGTTTGCTATTTGTATATGAGTAATAATATATCCATTTAACTTATGCTATCTGAACAATTCAGGCATGATGCAACGATGCATGGACCTAAGCCACGTAGTCATGCAATCAAGCT
This sequence comes from Iris pallida, assembly GCA_029216955.1. Lineage (NCBI taxonomy): Eukaryota > Viridiplantae > Streptophyta > Magnoliopsida > Asparagales > Iridaceae > Iris > Iris pallida. The sequence goes on from JANAVB010014200.1 coordinate 9,617,340, forward strand.
GCAAAAGAAAGTTCGACATCTAGGTCTGAAAATTGCTTTGTCAGCTCGGATAGCAGAAGGCAAGGCAAGTGTATCTCTCCCCTTCCTCGACTCTCTAATACAATCTTCTTTGGTTCTTTTGTTTCTTGTCTATTTGGTATTTACATTTTCATTCTTGGCCTCCCATGTTGATTTACACACAACTGAATCCAATGGTCATATTTATCATGAAGGAAGAGCCTTCACTACTTGCATGATGGGGAGATAGCTATTGTATGTCACAAATATGATATAACAGTGTCAGGGGCAGATCCAAGCTTTGGTTGGGTGGGCTGGAGCCCACCCCCCAAAAAAATTTACTTCTTTTTTTCATTTTTTTTATATGGGTTAGTCCACTTCTAGCCCACCCAAATTTATGGTAGCCCACCCTAGCTACAGTTTCTGGATCCGCCCATGAACAGTGCGATTACTTGCCTTTATCCTAAACATAAAAGGATTGTTCAAAACCTTCTCCATAGTGGGACAATCTCTTTTCTGCTAGACACATTCAACAAAACTCTCTCTGTCACATATAGTGTACCATAGTTAGTTGCCTTTACCTTGAATGCAAATGGATACTTTGTACTTTTGCTATGGTTGAATGCCCACTCTTTTTTGTAAAATTGATGAAAATAGTTGTCCTTTTTCTCGGTCCTGGACCTGTTCCTTGCCTTCATTTCTCACCTGTGTCCTGCCCTGATTACCTGGAACGTGAAACGCCCCGGAACACAGAACAAAATGGGAATGCGATATACTTGTTGAACTTCCAAAGTGGACATCAAATGGGAATAGGGTTAGTCGGAATGCGGAACGAAAATGTGCGCTCCCAAACGCAATTCGCTGCATAGGTAGCAAATTCTGGAAACAGTGGTCCTGCAAACCTTTTGAAGCCTGACTAGTGATTCGCGTCTCGCTCCGGCCATAAGAAAATGTGGATAAGAAATCCCAGCACTTACGAGTGACCTAGATCATCCTGTTCCAGCCCTAGGGCAATTGCTTCATTTTATATTGGTTGCAGTTTATTCTGAATAGCTTCTATGGAACAAATTGCCATACATCTTACTGAACTGCTAAAAGAGTTGTGTGCTTTGCTTTGCAGCTCTTAGTTTTCGAGGATCTGGTGGTTCCTAGCCACAAAACTAAGAATATCGTGAACTACGTTTCCCAGATGGAGGACACAGAAGGTTTTGTTGGTTAATGGTGGTCTTATCACTGAAAGCTTGAAGCTAGCCACAGGAAACCTCCACTATGTCAATGTGCTGCCTTCAATTGTAAGTTAAAAACCAATTTTGAACTAATATCTGAATGAATTGTTTCGGAAAAGTTATAATTCAGGGTTATTTTTTTTGCCTCAAAGTCTCTCCGTTGTTCCTTTTTGTGAACCCTAGGCTGTGTTTGGTTTGAGAGAAAGAGGGAAGGAAAGGAAAATGAGAAGGTAAGAGACGATAAGAAAAGAAAGGGAATTTTTTTGGCTGGTTTGGTTCAGAAGAAAAAGAGAAAGAAAATGAAATTTGAGAAAGAGAGTGGCGGTTGGGAGAGGCGCTTTTTTTGGGTGGGGGTCGGGAGGAAGAAATGAGAGAGAGAAAAAAATATAATCACACCTATTTAGGAGGGTAAATATTAAGAAAAATCCGTATTTTTTTGGATTCTCTTATTATCTCTGGTTTATTTTTCTTTTTCACTTTCCTTCCTAACCAAACATGACAAGTCCATTTTCACTTTTTTTCTTCTTTATTCTGTTTTCTATTAAACCAAACACAGCCTTAAAGTTCTCGTCAAAGTTACAGTGAAATCCCTTTCGAAGAACAACGTGCCTGTGAAGCATGTGATGATTTTGACTATTTTTTTTTGGTCTCTCTCAAGGAACATTATGTTGTCGGAATAAAGAGATTTAGGTCTATTGTAGAAACTTGTGAACCAATGTGTAGTTATTGTTAAATGCCTTGTCATTGCATGAAAATTCTAGTGTAAGTGAGGGTTGAGGGTTATATTTTTTATTATTCTCAGGTTACAAACATGTTGAGCTAGTTAAGTTACTTGGAAACCTTCGGATCATTTTTTAATTCAATTTATCTGTTTTTATGCTTGTTTCCTAGGATGATTGTATAAGCTGTTATGTTAGTAGGATTGAATTTTTCTTTTCCCTTCCGGCATATAATAAGACTTCACCCGAGTCTAGTTAAATGTGATGTCCTGACTGTAATTCTGTTGGAGGTGGGTTCCTCCACAAACAATTCATGCTAAAATTCATCATTAATTCGTACACAATTTGAACTATCAATGGAGTATTATGCTTAAATTTTGGATACATGTAGACGAGGAATAATCCTAAGTAGGATCGTCACGTTCTTGTAATTCATGCTTGAATGTTCTTAATGAGAAAATGTAGTGGTGATGTCAGTTTTTGCTCTTCTGGATGTAAAACTGCTCATATTTGATTCTTTTATAAGTAGATTATATCGATAACTAATATTGAAATATTTTCATGTTTGAATAGTAGGCAAATTCAGTAATATAGGACTGTAAAGTAAAGGTTTAGCTACGGAATTTGTAATTTTTTTTTTCTTTTTTGTGATGCACTGAATTTGTAATTGTTGTTATGTTTTATTGTGGGATCGAGGGAAGGAAGAAAGTGGCCATGAATGTGGGGGTAAAAGAGGCTGTTCGAGTGGTCACTAAGACCATCTCCAATGGGGGTTTCTATCTTCCCTATTTCTATGGAAGAAATCTATTTTAGAAAAAATTTCTCCCAATGGTGATTTCTATCATCATTTCTATCCTAGGTGGCAATGATGTAGTATAGAAACTTTCTAAGAGGGTTTCTACATGTAGAAACTCTCATAGAAATTCTCCTATCTCTCATGACAATTATTATTGGGCCCCACACCATTAAATTGGTCCTTTTACTATGTGACACATAGGATAGAAATGGAGAACCATTGGAGAGCATTTTTGTATGTCTACAATTTCTATCTAGAAACTCTTCCAACTAGGATAGAAATCTCCTTAGACCATCTCCAATGGGGGTTTCTATCTTCCATATTTCTATGGAAGAAATCCATTTTAGAAAAAACTTAGACCATCTCCAATGGTGATTTCTAAAATCGAGTTCTTATCCTACTTGGCATTGCACTTTAAGGAGATTTCTATCCTAGTTGGAAGAGTTTCTACATAGAAATTGTAGACATACAAAAATGCTCTCCAATGGTTCTCCATTTCTATCCTATGTATCACATAGTAAAAGCACCAATTTAATAGTGTGGGTCCCAATAATAATTGTCATGAGAGAGATGAGAATTTCTATGAGAGTTTCTACATGTAGAAACCCTCCTAGAAGGTTTCCATCCTACATCATTGCCACCTAGGATAGAAATGGTGATAGAAATCACCATTGGAAGAAATTTTTTCTAAAATAGATTTCTTCCATAGAAATAGGGAAGATAGAAACCTCCATTGGAGATGGTCTTATCCCAATGGTGATTTCTATCACCATTTCTATCCTAGGTGGCAATGATGTAGGATGAAAACTTTCTATGAGGGTTTCTATGTAGAAACTCTCATAGAAATTTTCCTATCTCTCATGACAATTATTATTGGGCCCCACACCATTAAATTGGTTTTTTTACTATGTGACACATAGGATAGAAATGGAGAACCATTGGAGAATATTTTTGTATGTCTACAATTTCTATGTAGAAATTCTTCCAACTAGGATAGAAATCTCCTTAAAGTACAATGCCAAGTAGGATAAGAACTCAATTTTAGAAATCACCATTGGAGATGGTCTTAGGCCTCGTTTGGTTTGCGGAATGGAAGGGAAAGGAAATCAATTCCTTGTAATTTCCTTTCCTTTGGGAAATTTTATTTCCCATTGATTTTCCTTTCCAATGTTTGGAAACGCCAAGGAATTCGGAAAGGAAAGTGATTACTTCAATGTGGGAAAGTGATTCCTTGCTTCGATGGATGGAATCACTTTTTCCCCTAATTTTTCTTCCATTGGGAATCACTTTCCTTTCCTCCTCAATTCCTTTGACACCCAAACATAGGAAAGTAATCACTTTCCTTTCCCAACCCGAAGATTCCGCGAACCAAACGAGACCTTAAAGTACAATGTCAAGTAGGATAAGAACTCAATTTAGAAATCACCATTGGAGATGGTCTAATCACTATAGGGTTCAGTTTCAGGTTGAGCAGGCTGCCCGTGCTGCCCGAAAGGTTCGTGAAGGGCATTCCCGGTCAGCCTGGGCAGATCCCAATCATAAAAGAATGGAGTACCCAATCATAAAACCCAATTGACCCAAGCCTGTTGTAGTAAATGTGGCAAAAGGACAGGAGATGTTGACACGTCAACATTTGGATGGCTGTGATTTGTTTCATGATGTGGATCGCATTTTTGTTCCATCCATTATTCTCTCTCCCTAACTCTATCTTATCTCTGCCACATATTGTCATGAGCCTTGTTAGCAATTCGGCAAACGGGAAAACTTCGGGAGGACAAAAGTACGAGTATAAATCGGCTCAGTATAAATAAAATACGTTCAAAAATTCGGTCAAATATTCGAAAAATGAAAATATTGATGTTATAAACTTCAAATTCTTAAATATGTTTGTCAAATTTGGTTAATTAAACAGGTTCCCAGCATGTTTATTGTGCCTAATTTGTCAATAATTTATACAGAACATGTTTAAAACTTCGCATGTTTAGAATTTATGTACTGATTTGGATCTGTCAAAAGTACGCAAGTATTATACGTTTATGAAAGATACGGAAAAATTCGCGTATAATACGAGTTTTATTCGGGTGATTGCTAACAAGGGTCATGAGGAGGTGGGGAGGGATATTAATTCCTTGTGTCATGGGGAGGAGAGGGAGCGATATTAATTCCTTGCATGATTTTAGGATTGTTTCTATGTATACCTAATTATGTAGGTATTGTGATGGTAATGGTGGGTATTAGGAAAATTTAAAGTTACCGAGTCCACCATTGTATCTACTACAACAACAAGAAGTAACCGGCTACTTACTCGATCCTCCACCATTATTAACAGCCACAACCGGTGGATCAAGTGCGAAGCTAGTCATAACATAATTGATATTTTTTGAGTTGTACCTCATTTTTTATTATCCAAATTCAAGATGTATCCACCCAATTACTATAATTTAAGAAAACTTTCACTTTTGACGGAAATCGTCTTTCACAAACGGTTAACTTCTTTGACCTAATTTTTTGACCAAAATATCTCCTTCCGTTGTTTTCTTCCCTGAGCGCTATCCCGTTGTCCTCCCTATCGTGCGTGACCCCGCTGAGCTCCCCCCCCCCCCCCCCCTGCCCTCTCCCATCACGGGCGCCCCCACGGCCCCCCTTCGTCGCACGAGCCCCGCGCCGTGCTCCCCCGCGGCCCTGCTGCCCACACCCCTGCTGCCCCCCCTCCCCTCCGTAATGCGTGCCCCCGGCCGTACCACCCCCCTCCCCCACCCTAACTACCCCCTCCCCTACTACCCCCTCCCCAATCGCGCGTGCCCCCTCTGTCGATTGCCCCCTCTCAGCCGCACATGCGTCCCCCTTTGCGTTGCCTCCTGCTTCCCTTCGTGCGTCCCCCATCGCTTCGCCCCTCGCTGCCCGCCACACGTCCCGTCGGCTGCTGCTGTTCCCGTCGCCGCTGCAATGCTGCCAACGCCGGAGAAAGAGAGAGGGTTGTCGAAGAAGGGGGGGAGGGCGGGGGGAGGGAAGGGTGGTGTGGATCCCCCAGGCGCGTGGCTGGGAGGGGTGGGATAGAAGACATGAGTATTTTGGTCAAATGAGTTGGTTGTTAGTGTCAGTTGGAGACAATTTTCGTCAAAAATGGAAGGACTTCTTGCATTATGGTAATTGGTGGGATGCACCTTTAATTAGGGTAAATAAAGTGGAAAATAACTCAAAATTTCTACCTAAAGATAGGACGATAGATATAGAGTCCAATTGTATTGACCTAGTTACTCAAGATTAACCTGTTGCTACAAAGGGTAAATTCATATAGACATTTTAGATGCATTTTGCACTCCTACATGTTGCATTTATCTTTCACTGATCAAATGAGTTGAGAGAATTGTAGTTAAATTTGGAATGTCGTATTATTTTGTTGACATTGTGTTATAGCTTCTTATTGAGGCTCTTATTGTAATTGCGTTTGTTGTACTTTTGTGTTAATCTTGTAGTTGTGTAATTCAAACATCTCGAAGACGAGATTTGATCCAACTTTGTGGATCAAGGTTTGTACCATATACACTGTGTACTAGTTACTAATATTCATTAAGGATTTTTGTTTCACGATGTTGGAGTCCAAAACTCCATCAAAGATTACAGATAGCTGATATATGTTCCACTAATAACAAACTTCGCACTATTGGGCTTGAGAGAAGCGTGAACTGAAAATAAGCGAGCATCGACCATCAAAACTACAAAGAAAATACGACCAAAAACCTATACAACGAAAGACCAAGCCAAGAACAAACACATATGTGGTGGCTATGGCCATCCGGACAAGTCCCAACCTTTTATGTATTGAAGATTAAAAATATATAATTTGATTCCCTTATCCCAAGAGTCCTACTCCTTACGCCTCTCAAGAAAAAGATACATATTACAATAAAGACTGTAAAGAAAAATTCCAACGCTAACTAGGACTTACTCACCTAGCAACATATGTCCATGGATGACAATGGTGACGTTCCCAACCTGATTGAACATATGACTCTCTGAATAGAAGCATTCTCTATCTTGAACTGCAATAACCTGCAAGAGTATGGATCTGTCTTAGAATTGGTGGAATCTCTCTTGAATCTCTTGAGAAGTCTGTTTTATTAGAAGCAAAGAATTCCTAATTCCATCAATAGATCTGACTTAGTCCCTGTCTCATGACAAATCTGAGACCAAACCTCCATAATTAGTCGATTTATACCTAAAATATAAACTCACTAAACCAACCAAAGTTAAAATTCTCTCGAACAAAATGTCTTCCAACTCCACACCCGTTGACATATCCGTTTTCTCTATGAAATTGTTGACTATTGGCTAAAAACGCTCATATAGGGACTGTTTGGTTGGTTGAAAGTTGGGTGTGAAAGTGGGTGAATTTTATGCCAATTTCATAGTTCAAGTATTTGGTTGAAGATGGAAGATGGGACAAGAATTTAGATTCATCATTACCTTCTAGTTCTTGTCTCCTGTTATCTTATATGAAAAAGAGGGGACAATACCACTTCCACCCTTTCTTGAGTGAAAGTGGAAGGAAATGACAATTGAGGTTTGCTTCTCTTTTTTTAATCAAGGTATAGAATTTTGTTAATATTAACTGTTAATTTTAGTAAATTAATTAATTAGTATAAGTACTTATTTTATCAGTTTAGCTAATATTAAATCATTTAAATAAGATGGCCTTAATGTACAAAAGAAGTATTATTTAATACATTATAATTACAAAATATTTTTTTAGTTAATATTAATTGTTAATACTTAATCTAAAAAAGTTAAATAATTACTATTAATAAATTATTACCAATTTTGTTTTAAATTAATACTTAAAAGTTTACTTATATTATTAATATTTAAAATTTTAAAATAATTTTTTTATATAATTACAATAAATACTTCAATAATTTAGTTAAATAATATCTATTATCTAATTATAATTATAATCACTATCAGTATTTGTTAAACAATTATTAGTAATTTACTACTATTTTTTTGTTATTAATTACTATTAATAATTAATTAACTAATTAGTAACATTAAATAATTAACTCAATTAACTTAATTAAAATGGTTGAATAATTATTAAACAAAATAAATTCATAATACTTAAGTTAATTATTCTATTATTATTATAATACACCTTTCATGTTACAACCTCTTTTATAGCCATCAAACTACTTAAAGTACAAATTTGACCACTTCTGCATTATAAAATATAATCTATCCAATTTTTGCCTTTTTGGCCCACTGCTATCAACTCTCACGATTTTTGTAAATGTATGCCCATGTGGGCCTGGTCTACCGATATTGTTTTTTTTTTTTCTAGCCATGGTCTTATGTATCTCTTTAGTAACCACAAAGGCCATTCGAGTTCGGCTCATCTATCAAAATACTAAAAATTACTTTTAGCAAATAAAAAATAACATAAAATTTAAATTAAAACATACACACTTTATTTTGTCTATACTCTAGACAAAAGAACAATACATTCACACTTTCTTACAAACAGTCCCATAGATAGCTAGAAATGCTGCAATAAAGAGGCCAGCTCTCAAGAGTCAGACAGTCCCCCCTCCCCCTTCGTGCAAGTGTTGGTTGAAAACAAGGCATCAAAAGATGGGTCACCTCAATGATTCAGAGAGACTGAGCGCCAATATCTCTGACACCTGCCTCATGACCGACAATAACAAAGAGGAGGAGCATGCACCAAAATCAAAGATCATTTTGACCCATCACAGTCTCGAGAGAGAGAGAGAGAGAGAGAGAGAGAGAGAGAGAGAGAGAGGTATTATGGACTCTTACTAGAACAATACTCTATCATGGTGTAATCATTACTCTTACTATAATATATCATGGTGTAATCATTCCATAATTATTTGAGTGAGGATAAGTAAAAAGCTCTTTCTCAGTCAGCCAGTCAGTGAGAGGATATAAAAGAGAGAGAAAAAAGAGAGGCAGTGCTCGGAATTGTTTGCCTTTTGCTTTGCCAAAAATCTCTGAAAAGTGTCCTTTTATCATTTAACCATTTGCCTATCAAAGCCAAAGTGTTTGGCATGCTTTTTCGTTCCCACCAAGGACCAGCCATCCATCACTCTCTATGCACGACCACCTAAGTTTGTTATTAGTAAAAAGAAGTATTAACTTAATCCTCTAAACCTTAATCGTTTCTTCTTCAACTGTTCACCTCTGCCTCTACAAGGACGGAATTAAAATTTTAGTTTATTTCGAACTGAACTTAAAATATACTAAAAAAAATCATTCAAGGCTTCGAACTCTATTCACAAAGGAATCTCTTGAGAGCAACAACCCTATGATTAGCATTTTATAATTGTCACAAAAAACATTATTAGAACAGCAACCCTATGATTCTCAATTTCATGAACTTGACAAGTCATGAATTCTATATGGTAATAACCAGACAAAAACTTAATTTGGTCCAAACGAATTTGGACGAAACGAAACTTGACAAAACTCAATTGCATGAACTTGACAAGTCATTACTAGAACAACTCTGTTCACAAAGGAATTTCTAATTTGGAGCTCCTTCATTAGTCTATAAGATATAGTATAATACTTCAGAATAGTGATTCATCCATGTCTACAAGTCATTATTAGAACAGCTCTTTATGAAGCTTCCTTCAAATATCTATGGTTGTTAATGAGCATATGATTTCAGCCGTATCAGACTTCCTGTTTTCAATCTAATTTGTTACATTCTAGATTGAAACATTATCTTCCATTTTCATATCTAATTCTATATTGTTTTCAAATATTGACTTTCAAGTATCAAACTTTTTCCTAGCTAATTTCTAATTTGGCCATAGACATATATTGAAACCTTTTCTTCCATATTGAGAACCACCCTAGCCCACCAGCAACTAGATTGTTTTCAAGTATCAGACTTTCAAGCTAGTATCAAACTTTCAAGTATCAAACTTTCAGTTTTCAATCTAATGTGTAATTTTTATTTATTTATTTTTCTCCAGCACGTGCGGGCTAAGTTAAATTGTGTGTCTTTCCGCACACAATTTTTAGCCGATCGTCATGTCGTTTCGGACTCTTCGTACGGATCTTGTTCGCACTAGCTTTTTCATCATCGCCCCACATGTACGTCTCGCGCACTCCGCGCGCTCCAGAGCCTCACGGGACGGCCGACGTCTTTCAACGCCGGCAACTCAACGCCTCGCTTCGCCCACAACGTCGAAGGCGCCCCCGACGTCTTCACAACGCCTACGACAGCCGATGTCATCCAGCCACCCGTTCTATGTGCACAACGTCCTTACAACGTCTTCTTGACGCCCATACGACGCCGCACGACGGGCCGCGTGGTCGACCGTCGTTTATACCCATGGTAGAATGGTGCCGGTCCTCGACCGTCCGTGCGGCGCCATAGCCGTTGAGTTTTTATGCACGAGCGCCCCATTCTGTCCCACGCCAGCGTAATGTGTTAACTGCATTCTAGATTAAAACATTGTCTTCCATTTTCATATCTAATTCTAGATTGTTTTCAAGTTTCAGAAAGTATCAAACTTTTTTCTATCAAAAGATGCAAAGTTGAACACATTAGATATGAAACGATGAACAAATTAGATATCAAACTGCATTAACTTTCTAAGTATCGTACCGTTTTCCTAAAAATGCAAATATGAACAAATTTTCATATCTAAAGTACTTGAATGAACAAAATAATTCATCAAAGGAATAGAAGAACAACAAATTAACAATTAGCAAAAGTTAAATGAGAGGCTCATTGCAATATATTGGATCAAATGTTGGGTGGCCAAGGAGGCGGCTGGAGCTCGCAGGAGTGACCGAAGCTGCGAAGGAACAAATACTTCTCCAAGCAAGGGCGCGACCAACTAGTGCCAACTGGCGCGGATCCTGAGAGAGGTGTTTCCGGTGAACATTCTTATATATAGAGAGAGAGGTTGAGGGAGGATGTTAGCCCAATGATTGAATCATGTTTTTGAATATGGTTAATATGTTAAGTTTAGCATTTCATTATCACTAATCTTCATACTACCGCTATAGCATTTCTACTTATACTTATACCTTTGGTGATATGTGCCTATTGGTTTACATATTAGTGATATGAGCTTATCTATCTTAAATTTAACCGGGTTGCCAAAATCAAAACTATGTTTTTGATTGCGGTCATTCAATTAAGTTTAATCATTATGATATCACTAACATTTATGCTATCACCTTAGCACTTATACTTAAACTCAGCATTGTCCTAATGTGCATTAAACATATCATACTTGCTACTATGTATATTGCTTTGTTCGTCTAACATGTACATACAGAAAAATAATAAGCAAGATCAATGCGGACATATGCAATGAAGAAATCATGGTGGGCCAAAGACGATGGATCCCACAAGATTTCTCTGAACCACCCGACGACATCTCCGGAGCCACGCACTCGGGGGTTCCGCTGCCCGGTCAGCGGACGGGGGTCGAGGGGGCAGCGCCCCTCGTCGGGGGTTCGGGGGCGAAGCCCTTGAAAGGTATTCAGTTTTCACAAACTGGATATCTTTGGACAGCTGCCGCCAAGGAAAAAAGCCAACATCTATCAAGAAAAGAAGCCATGCCATGCCATCATCATTTCAAGACTCTGAAGAAGCCTGCACCTGCTATAGTATTTCTGGAGTCTGTAATGAGTCTTAGGAATATTTGTAAACACAAGAAATGGATGGTAAAATCGAAAGCTAGGGTAGAAATTAGCCCAGGATCATTTTCGGATGAAAATCGGCATACCGACGGTACACCTGTCCATACCGATGGTATACCAATTTTGTTTACAGAAAGTTTCTGTCTACAAAATTGGCATACCGACGGCATACCGGTTCATACCGACGGTATACCAGTTTAGTAACGTTGAAATTTCAACGGTCGAAAATTCGAGCAATTAATGATCCCAACGGCTATATTTCTAGCCGTTGTATTTCAGACCGGTATACCGCCGGTATGCCGGTTCATACCGACGGTATGCCGGTTCGCAGACTGAAAAGTTGTCTTGACCTCTTTTCAATGCTTTGGTTATAAATAGCCTTGAACCCCTTCATTCAAGGTTGATGATTTGAGCCTAAAAATTTCTAAACCACCAAAGACTATCCATAAACAACTCTACAAAACTTTCATTTGCCATCCACAAATTGTGTTAGAGTTATTGAGTTAAAAAGTAAGATCTTCATCTTATTGTATAAGGAGATCAAACCTATTGTGAAAGGTTGAAGTTGGAGAGTATTCGTATCCAAACTCTCGGTTGAAGTTGGAGAGTCTTCGTATTCAAACTCTCGGTTGAAGTTGGAGAGGCCTTCGGATTAAAGCTCTCATGTAAGAAGTTGGCTAGTTCTTCGGATCCAAACTCGTGTGTAACTATTTACTCAAATAGTGGATTAAAGTCGGAGAGAGTTCCGGGACTGGAGTGCCTCTTGGGAGGATACCCGGATATATCGTGTGTCGATATTGTTATTGCTTCTTCTCTTGCACTTATAAATTTTAAATTGTCCATTAGCTTGTGCTAAGTGCTTGATTAGTTAGCTTGACCCTATTCACCCCCCTCTAGGGTTCCTACAATTGGTATCAGAGCAAGGACTCCATTGTTAGGCTTAACATCCTTAGAGTAGATCCTTGTTATTTTTCTATGGCATCGTATTCCTCCTCCTCCGATAAAGAGGATTTTATTTCTAGTAGCATAGACAATCATGGTTCTTCTAAATGTAAGAAATGCTCTAAGTAGAAAGCCATGGCTAAACAATCCTTATTGATTCTTGATAACCTTTATTTTACAAATGAAGAATTTTCTGAAAAGGTTGTTCATTTAGAAGAAGCTAATGAGTTATTGAAAAATGAAAACAATGATTTATTATCTAGACTTGATTCTCAAAACTCATCATGTGTTTCTTTAAAGAGTTTGAATGAGGCTTTAATTTTGAAAATCAAATCTCTTTCCTCATCAATAGAAGATCTTAAGAGGTAAACTCATGAGCTAAATCATTTGCATGATTCTTCTATTGACTCTTTAAAGAAACAAAATGATAATTTTATTTCTAGAATTGCTTTATTTGAAAAAAAAATTATACTTTAAATGCTAAATTTGATTCTCTTGTTTGCATGATGATTTGCTATTAGAACATAATATTCTTAAAATAAAATCTTCTCATGCCCACTCTAGAGATATTCATCATTCTAGTATGTCACATGTTCATAACCATGCTCATTCTGATACATGTGCACACACTAGCATTAGGTGCTTTTATTGCTCTCGTATTGGACACATGAACGTTACATGTCCTATTCGTAGGACCTTTACTACCAATGCTAGAGTAAGTGCTATATGGGTCCCTAAAGCTAACAAATATGGATCCAAGTTTATTTGGATACCAAAGGCTTTGCCTAATGTTGTAGGTGGAGCTTCTTATATCGGGACATAGCACCGAGGAGCGTGTTGGTGGTTGCAAAGCTCAAAGGTCATCTTTCAAGCAATTGCACAAACACAAGCGTGGCCACTAGAGCCACTTTGGTAACATGCTAAGCGATTCTCTTTAAATTGTTTATATGTATAGAATCTAGCATGTTTCACTTGATGTCTTGCTACTAGCTCACATTGATATCCTTTAGTTGTCTTTTATATAAATCAATGTGAAATATAATACTAGCATGCTTAGTTAATTTTCTTATTAATTCTTTTATCTAGCATGACTAGCTACTCAGCTTAAATGATTAGTTCACACTATGTAGTTTATCACTCATTTTCTATTAGTGTGACATATTTATATATTCATGCTCGTTATTCTTAATCTTTATTTATAAAGCATGCATATCACTCTAGTCCATAGGAGCTTGGTTTTGATTTGAGTTTATATAATTTTAACTCTCCATCTTTAAAGTTTTTGAAATAGTTATTTCTTGTATTTAATATGTCATATTTTTCTTAATCGGTATTTGTGAATATATGTGTTTAGCACAAGCTTCTTATCACTTGACAAGTATATACTTATACTTTCACTTTAACCTTGTGCTCACATAATATATTCATGATTGATTCTCATGTTTTATTTTGATTAAACCTCTTATGAATCAATTATGTCTTTGCCTAATAAAGCTTATTTATATGTGTTTTGAATTTGTGATAGTTTTTCAAACATTCATTAAGGATACATGACTATATTCATTAAAATTTCCATTTACATGTAGATCATGTATTTCTTATGTTAATTTTTTTGTATAAATATCTTTATGTGGGCATATGAGTTAAGCTAAAGTTTTATATTGACTTGAAAAGTATTTAAATATATTTGTTACCTTCAAACTTGTACTTATCTCATACCTTAGCTATTGATTCCTTTGACCAAATTTGTTCTTCTTGAATCAATTAGTTTCTTCCTTAAAGTCTTCTTTTGATGATATCTTCTTGACTTTTTGGTTGGCATTATGGATACATGTTCTTAATTGATTTTTGATCTTTTTATGTATGCCTATTCGTGATATATATAGTTTCATATATATAAATGATTCATAACTTTTGATATTTATTTGTTTTATACCTTTAAGTTAGGATGTTGAGAGAAAATGTTTATTAATATCTTGCTCATGACTAATTATGGATGTTCTATTAAGGATCACATAGTTTTGTGCTTTACCTTGCATGTTATATTTATCTCCTTAATTAGTGCATATTTTCTAGTCTGTATCTTTACAATTTACTATGGTGTACTATGAAAGCTCTTTGAAAAATGTACTTCTTGATATCTTTAGCATTTAGCCTTCTTGCTCTTAATGATCTTTCTTTGCTCATTCCTTGGGTTTATACTTCTTTTTGAATTATTGTTGTCCAATAGTTTTTGTAGCACATGAGAATACATGTAATTGTATATCATATTTCTTATGACTTTAGCTACTATGGTTTGAGCTTTTGTGTTGAGATTTTTCTATTTCTAGAGAATACACTTATTTTATAATGGCTATAGTATTTTGCATTCTCTAGATCGATCTATCATTTCTTTATCTTGGGTTAATATCAATACTTGGCAAAGAGATTTATTTTATTATGTTTTTATGAATATCTCTTTTGGCCTATGCTTGATAAGAGATTAATTCATTTATTTGTCATCTTATGCTCTTATCCTTGCTTAGTAAAGAGTCTAAATCATTTTGTTCATTCAAAATGTATTGTCCTCTTTGTGAACTCTATGTTTGAGCAAGTATCTTTAGTGTTAGTGACTTAAGATTAAATGATCACATTTATCTTGTTATTGATCACCTACCTCATTAATCTTAATTAGTTATGTAGCTTACTTATTTATGATATATTGTTAAGCTATATAATTTGGTTCACTTTCACTCATCTAGCTATTATTTTTCTTTTCAATCTATATAAGATATGCTAGTTTACATAAACAAGATCTGTGATTCTTCTAAATATAATTTGTATCCTATTTTAGATACATATGTTTGTTCTCTAAAACTAGTTTTACAAATTCTTGATTAGATCTTGTTTATCTTGGAGGTTTGTGATTTCTTTCTTTAAGTCTCCTTCCTTATTAGTCATTAGCAAGTATCTCTTAAATTTCTCTCACTTTTGAGTCATGATTTCATCGTATTATCATTTACATCTCTTCTTGATTATATTTGCAATCATTTAAATGAGAATGACTCTTTTCCATATTTTTTTATTGATTTATGAGATCTTATCATAAATATGGGTTTGAGATTTTCTTTATGAGATTTGTTAGATCATGTTTAACTTTGTTTATTTTTTTTATTGATAAAAGATCATAATGGTTGAGTAGTCCTATATTATCTTATTATGAGATTATCAAACTAATTTATTACTCTACCTTGACTACTCATGGATTGCCACATATGGACCTTTGCTATTTGACCTTTATGGTTTATTATTTACCATTAGCAAGGTTTGGATTTTACCCGTTGATGGGTACTTATGTGATAAAACATACCTAGTCCATGCAAAACATTAAATTGGTTGATTCTTTCTTAATTAGATATTCATGGACATGATATTTGTGTTTTAATTTTCCTTTTTTTGTGTGCTATATTTGTCTATCATCATGACTGTTCTTAATTGACTTTATATTTTTTTCATGATGACATTTTCTCAAAAGATAACATACATTGATCTTCTATTTAAATATGAGATCCTTCTATATAGACTAATGTATGTCATCTTTTGATTATATGTGCTTAATTGGAATATTCTTTTGATTTTTCATCTTTAGTGGCTATTAATTGGATATTTTCTCTTGACTAAAGATGACATTATTCGTCTTATGTCGATGTTATAGCCTTATATGCATTGAGCAATGAAAAGAAATTTATAGTTGATTTACCCCTAGATCTTGTAGTTATCTATTTTATGCTATAAGTGCTTTGGAACTAGATACGCATATTTTGAGGGAGAGCAAATTAATTGGTCCAATTCATGTATACCCTCTAATATGCCGTATACCTAGTTCATCATGGACCCATATTTTCTTCTATTTTATATCCTATTGATTGAGGTCATGATATTTTTATTTATGAAGAATTTATGAAAGTGTATGCAATTGTCTTCATCATATCATCTCTCTTTTATATGGGTTAACTAAGTCATCTTGTTAATATTATCTTTCATATCTTATCTTGATGACTATTGTTCTTTCATTGTTTTGGCTTTCCTTATATGCTTAATTGATTTGGCTTTTCTTATTGAGGACTTACCTAAAATACATGTTTATCTATATTGGTAATACTTTGAGGGGGAGCATTCAAGTCGACTGGATGCCTTTTTTTCAAGTATTTTTCTCCTTTACCTTCATATTTTTGTAACGAATATTCACATAACATGATAAGGTAATTGAGTTCAAATGCATTAACTTGGGCAATGTCACGCTCCAGAACCAGAATACTGGAGAGCGGGAGAATGACTCAGCCAGCTACGTATTACGGGTAGATGAATACCGTATAATATGATCAATGCTGTCTAAAAGACGATGGGGTGCATACTACATGAAAGTTTCACTATGGTCATTTCACATCTATTGTCTCAATCATTCGAACAAGGAACAGAAAATAGAGAACATGTGAGATAAAGCAGTAAGGCGTCCCAAACGCTCAGTCAAAATGTTCTTGATATCTGGCATTACAAAATACAGCCAGATGATGTAGTAAGTATACACAATTGTTATCAGCTGCAGCCTGACTTAGTTACAATTATGTAAAAGTAAGTACAAGACAATCCGACTAACATGTCGGTGCCAAACGGCAAGGTATTAAGTAAATAACAAAACAAGCAGGAAAGTAAGGAACCCACTCGAGCCCTCCTGCGATCATCCCTCTAGTATTGACCATCTTGGAGGTGGAAGTAAGCTGAGTCCTCGGGGACCGGCTCTAAATCTGGCCATACAAAACCAGAGAGGTTAGACCTCTAATAGCAAGTACCGCAAGGAAGCACGATATGAGGAATTAAAACCAGTAATAAGTGAATATGATAAGTAGATCTCTGCTTGCCACCGGGATTCACATAACATCACGACACTTCGAACCAACCTCCCAACCAAACAAGGACAGAAGTTGGCCCGTCATGCCCTGACATTCTGATCATCTCAGTTGGGTAACAGAGTAGGTACAGCACACAAACAAATCAATTTAAACGGCCATGCAACTACTACGGCTTGCTACTGTGAGTTCTAAGTTATCCTGGAATTATGCAATAAAGGATTCCTCAGTTCTTACTATGTGCAAGCAAGGCTAGTTTACCCAGTCAATCAATTGCGCCAATCATGAATTAGACGAGTCCCAGCTGGACGCCCGTCATCAATATACAATATACAATAGATAATATAACCAGATACCGCTCCCTGCCCGTGTGACAGATTTGCAGTATCTGTGGGGACCAACCGGCCTGTTGGGCACTACTAGTCCCAAGAGGGCTGTCATGTAAGAACTCGGGAATCCATTCTCTCCATGCAATAATTATTTTATTTAACTTAATAGTCTCTACGTTGAGTGAAATCCCATGCCATGGATCATGGTCATTTAGAATGAGTACTTTCGTACGGGGTACGATATGCACAACTCTACAACGATGCCCGTACGGTTAGGTTGTAGGTCTTACATAGCGTAATGTAACAATCCAAACTAACCATGGAATAATCATGCCTTGACCATAAAGTACACATGCTTCTTTTGTAGAAAATAAATAAATAAATAAATTGAAGCCTGCATGTGTGCCTGTATGTCAATATTCGGGATCGGCCAATCGATTATAATAGTTCATAGTTAATATGAACATGTCTCATTCATTCAATTTAATAAGACGACTAGCCAGTCTCTTAGTTCCAACTAGGAACACATGATCAATTACTATTTAATTAAGATATCAATCCTTGTTTATTAATGACAAGATAACAATCAATGTAAATTAATATAAAGATGCCAACTAATGTTAATAAATGCCAAGACAATAGACACTACCAAATTACAGTACTTTAGCGACGGCCATTTAGCGACAAAAATTTTCCGTCGCTATTACCGTCGGATCACCGACGGATTTGTGACGGACTACCGACGGAAAGCAGTGGACAATTTATTTTATTTTTTTTATGTCCATATCCGTCGCTACGCCGTCGATAGGTCGTCGGCCAAGTAGCGACGGTTTTATATCCGTCGCTAGAACGTCGCATATTTTGGCGACAAAAGCCTAAAATATTGGCGCGAGATTTGACTGACGACTTAGCGACGGAATAATCCGTCGCTACTCTGGCGCGAGATTTACTGACTACTTAGCGACGGAATAATCCGTCGCTACTCCGTCGCTAAATTTACGTTCCAGACTTAAATTGAAACGACGGGGGGAACTTTTTCATTCCCCCCAAATTTTACTCTCTCTCCTCTCTCTCTCTCTCTCTCCCGCGGTGATCGATCGGCGACCCCCTCTCCTCTCTCTTCCGCGGCGGTGATCGACGACCCCCTCTCCTCTCTCTCTCCCAAAGGTAATCCCCTCTCCCTCTTCCTCTCTCTCTCTCTCTCTCTCTCGCGCGCGCGCACGTGCGCGGTGGTCGTGGGTGCAGCGGGCCGGGGGCGTCGGGGGCTGCGGGGGCAGCGTCGACTGCGGGGGGCGGCGGGTGGCGGCGGTGGCGGGGGGTGTGGAGGGGGCGGTAGGAGGGGGCGGGAAGCGTTGGAGGGATGGGGGCGCGCGGGGGCTGGCCGCGGGGTGCGGGGGGTTGCGGAGGGGGGCTGGCCGTGCGCGGGGGGTGGGGGCGGGGGGTGTAGAGGGGGCGGTGGGATCGAGGGGGCGGGCAGCGTTGGGGGGGGACGATGGGGGCGGGGGCTGGCCGCGGGGTGCGGGGGGGGGGTATGTGTGGAGGGGGGCTGGCCGCGGGGGGCGGAGGGTGTGGAGGGGCGGCGATGGGAGGGGGCGGGGGGTGTGGAGGGGGCGGTAGGAGTGTCACGACCCGCACCTGTTTTTTTTTTTTTTTAAACGGATACGAGACGCGTCCAAGCCAGCCTACGCCGCAGTGTCGGCGGTAGAACGCTGTCACGGCCATGAAGATCAAAATCACAAATAATGCTCATTCACATAATTAATTTAATTTACAAAGATCACAAGGTTTACATTTGTAGAAGAATATAAACTTGTACAATTCAATGAATGACTACAACTCAACTATCTAACTAGTCTCTAGGCTTTTGTCTGCGAGTATTCCCGTCACTCCCCACGCTAAGTGAATCCACGGCTAACCTGAAAATGTTGGTTTCCAGTCAGGAATGGAACGAGCACAATTCACTGAATGCAATTTCAAATAAAGAAGATGACTATAAACAAAGGTTAGACATCAATCATGGGTTTGAAAATAAACATGAAATATAAAAACCAATAGTAAGTAAATAGACACAAAATACTCTCCCCGACTGTTAGAAGTACCTTTGATATGTGATCGGTCTCGGGACAATTATGCGACACGGTCTACACGGTCTAAAGTTACACGGTCTACAGTTACACGGTCTACAATTACACGGTCTACAGTTACACGGTCTACAATTACACGGTCTACAGTTACACGGTCTACAGAAAATATTGCAGTAAAGAAACATTGTCTACAGAATAATAATCACTAACTACACAGTTTAATTGCAATAATAAACACGGTCTACACGGTCTACTTTGCAATAAATAAATCAATGTCTACACTGTCTACAAGAAATAAATGCAACACGGTCTACACGGTTTACACGGTCTAAGGTCAGATCACACATCCTTGGTACTTCTCATTCCCGACTCAACAATTTATAATAGAAAATAATCACATAACCAATGACCAACCAATGAAATATAGTAAAAATCAATATCGAAATGCAAACAATAAACTGTACTCGCCTGTGGTCCTTTGCTGGTGAAACCGACAATCTGAACTACTCAATGTGCCACTATAGTCAAAACCCGTACAACAGTCCCCGAAAGCTGAAATAAACAATACCAATGATCTCAGAATAGTCCAATTAGTTAGGGTTGCCTGTCCTTACGTCCAATTCTGGACACAGGGGCAAAACGGTAATTTCGGGCCAAAACGATGTCCGCCGTTGGACCCGCTTTGCACCGAAAAGCGTGCCAGAGTCAACGGTCTCTAAAGTCGTCAAACTACATGTCTACGGATCCAGTTTTCCGATACGAACCCAACCGTATGTCCAGAGTTGGATTCCGGCGGGCCGTGCACAAAATCGCCCGTTGAGCGGGACCGTGGGGCCCGCAAAACGACGTCAATTTCAACTGTCTCAGAATTGGACCAAACTTGGCATACAGGACCAGAAAAACGATACGGTCCTGTTGGCGCAAATTTCGTCTCGATCTGACGAGCGTGCACAAAGTTATGACTGAATTTGCATTGGACGGATACGGGACGATTTCGACGGATACGCGTCGAATTCGTCGCGCACACGCGACCAATTTGAATTCCGTCAAAGCACACACGACCACGAAGCCGTTACGCAGCTTTCGATGACTTCGGTGCGCGACCACGTCGCCCGGAATGGCGGGACGGACGTCGTGTGGAGCAATTTTGTGATTTATAAAACAGATTTTTCCCGAACTTTGAAGTTAATTTAACAACAATATAATTGATGAAAAATAAATCTAAAAACAGGGTTTCCATCTTGTATATGTTGTCAAAATTTACCTTCAGATGGATTTTCAAAATTGTGTATGGTTAGGGACAAAACTGGCTGTAAAGTAGGCTATTTGGACTGGTTCTTCTGTCCTGGTTGGGACAGATTTTTGTCAACTTTGGTTCGATTTCTCGGCCAAAATACCGCATATAAAATCGATCTACTTGAAGGGAAATACTCTTGTATAGGTTGGGAACGTACCCTAGTTGATGGATCGCAAAACGATTAACCATGCGTTGCGAAAACGCGTCGCGAAGTCGGTCCTTCCGACTGCTGTCGCTGCGGTTACCTCTCGCGCACGCGTCGCTGGTTGTGCGCGCGCTGTTGCTCGCACGATCTGGCCGAGCGTCTGCTGTCCGCGGCAGCTGCCTGGGGCGGCGTGCCCGCGCGCGCAAGGGTGCGCCCAGTGGGGGTCGGCGGGACGTGTGGTTGCGGCGTTAGGGTTTAGGGGAAATCGTCGATATCCTTTCTAATCTCGGGTATACATATATATGGTTGCTGTGATCGGGTGTTCTCGGTTTGTTTGCTATTGCTCACGTGGGAATCCGATTTGGGTTGGCACTGGTGTGCTTGGCCTGGCATTAAGCGGGCTCCACTCGGGCTGGGATTAGCACTGCTGTGCTCGGGATAGGAAGTTTAGTTAAGGGCTCTGCCTATTTATCATTCTTCTTTTTCTTATTCCTTTTCTATTCTCTTCTCTTTATTCGTTCCTATTATTCGTTTGGTTTGGAGAGGGTCCGCTGGTATGGGCTTAGGCCAAGCCCCGTGTGGGCTGCCACTACTTCTCATCCTTTCTTTTTTTTTCTATAACCATTATATATAACTATTATATATATATATATATATATCCACACAAAATGTCTATGCATTTATATACATATATACATACACATATTTATTTATATACGTATATATATACGTACACATTAACACCCATTTATATAATACGTTTATATATATATGCAAATACACCTATATATATATCCATACAATTACCTATATAATATTTATATATATGCATAAATTCACTTTTCCATATACGTATTTATTTATACGCATACACACAATATATATAATTATATATCCCTCTATGTATTTCTATATATAGGATACTTATATGCTATTTATTATATATTTCTATATATTTATATGTATATCTTATTTCTATTATACAAATACATGTGTATATATATATCCCACATATATTTATATATATCTATCCTTAAAATCACAAAACCAAAAATACTTCAAATAAACATTATAAATATCAATACTCTTAATATCTATATATAGAAAATCCCATTTATATCTACATATCTATAAAATTGAACTTACCATAATTGACACAATAATAATAATAATAATATAATAACGAAATTCAATAAAATAATAATGGTGTGTATACGTACCGTTATATGCAGTCAAAAATCCAAAATGCACGAAGGCTCATTTTGTACCAATATCATTGAATATTAATTAACTAAATAAAATATTTCAAAATTCCGGGAAGGGGAGCTACAAATCTACCCACCTTAAAAATAATTTCGTCCTCGAAATTTAAGGTAAGAGTCCATCCGCTATGATGGAAGACGGTTTCCATTTGCTATCAATCTATTCTCATGGTCATTTGAAACTATAATTTCTTGAGGACTTCTACCCACCTTTGGTCACACTACTTTCTCAAATCTCATGTCACTAAAACTTGATAATAATCTAACTACATGCAAAAATTTCTACCAACAGCTATCTACTGCTTATTGCATCTATAATCCCTTCCTATCTATCAAATAACCCTAGCAAGCAACAAATTCACACAAATAGCCAAGAAATATTGGTAAACTCTAATAAGCATGACCCTTCTCGCTCCGAGATAGGAAGGACGTGATGATAAGAAAGAATACTCGAAAACAAATATGAAGTTCCCAAAGTGGTAGGGGGTATCCAATGATGCAGATAGACAGGGAGTCTATGAACCATGGACTTATTTGCTAGATTTGGGCTACTCTAGTC
The DNA here is from genome assembly GCA_029216955.1 of Iris pallida. NCBI lineage: Eukaryota > Viridiplantae > Streptophyta > Magnoliopsida > Asparagales > Iridaceae > Iris > Iris pallida. The sequence goes on from JANAVB010014200.1 coordinate 9,640,267, forward strand.
CAGTCTCTTGCTAAATCAAGAACCCTTTGCTTCTTAGAGGGGCTCGCAGTCCGTACAATATAGAAGTTCCGTTCCCGAGATTCTAAATAAGGTTCCATAATAGAACATAATTTGAAAATCAAGATTGTGGTCTTAACGGAATCTCTATTTGGATTCACTCGTTGGTTGGATGAACATTGTGTTTCAATCTATATGGATTGAATAAGATCCCGAGATAAAACTATGTCTACTAGGTTAGGGTAACCTAGAATAGGCTTCTACCCAAGGGATTGAGCTAGTTGCTAGTCAGGGTGGTTAGCTAGGTCCCTAAAGCTCAATATGTGCCTCCAGTGACTTTGGTGTTTAAGGAGCACATGAGACCTCAATTGGGTGGCTCACTAATGGCATGTGCATAGTGGGTTTCGAGTGGATCACCACCATATTTTGAGTTAAAGGGATTGAGTCGGGGTTGAGGCTCTAATGGAAGTCGGAAAGTATACCGGTACTATGGTAAGGTTTATAGCTAGTCCTTTTGTCCTGAAAGTCGTACCTCAAAAATATAGTACAAGGGGACGGATTTGAATGGGACATGATATACCTAGATGAAGGTGGACCCGTCTAGAGCTTACATATCAAATTTGTTGGAAGGTAACAGCTGGTCTTGTGCTCCGATTGTTAATGGCACGGCCGGGGACACAAAATGATCTAAATAGAAAGTGGGAGTCCAATGAGACACTAACTATCATCATAAAGGAAATCATTCTAGTTAATCGGTAATCCTTGCATACCCCAAAAATTCTAGAAGGCTTACAGTCTACCCACCTTAGAAACTAGGATATGGTTTTAGGAATGATGTGGTCAGAAAAATTCCAAAGTCCAGATATAGTACCTCGGCTCTTGTTAATAAAGGATGAGGCATGGCGTAACGGAATACGGTAGAGCTAAGTCAAGTCAATGATCGTTCCTCAATAAATGGAAAACGAGCGTGTACAATAACACACGGTTGATAAAATAGAATGACCTACTCGTCCGCAGTATACGAGAGTTTCCGATGGGGTAACCAACTCCAAGGTACAACATAAGAAGAGATTTCTAACAACTGAGTCAAGAAATTATATTTGTGTCAAACCTGCCAGACTATGGTCACAAGGGTTGTAGTGATCATGCCTTGCTATTGACCACTGGTATATCACAATTTGACTGGGTATTTAAGCTATGGTATTGGCTAAGCTAGTGACTGTGGTATTCCAACACTAGTTAGGTCTTAATAATAAAATTTACATAACTAGAGTAATATTGGTTGGAACCAATCTCGGGATGAGTGTCACGGTAAATGATTACCCTATTGTCCGCTCATCTCACGTCTAACTGTGGGCTTCGGTCGAGGAAGGGTTGGTTCAAGGCTTTAAGGGTTGCTAGTTAAGGCAAGCTTCCAGCAAATAATTAGAGACTCACAACATTTGGTTTCTTGAGAATAGATAGTCTCCTAGGTTGGCGTTCTGACTAAGGGTAAAACCCTAATCATTCTCAAATTCAGATGGGTAGAAGGTCCCAATAGTATTTGAGGATCGGGAGGAGAACGAATAACTCAATCTCATGGCTGGCCAACGGTAACTACACTTGTGTATACAACTACCATAGCCATGGGGATACGCGGTAAATTACGAGCTTCTGTCTTTCCGAATCAGTGAAAGACGACAACAATAAAGAGTTCAAGAAAGATGTCACTGAATACAATCACGTGATTCAAAGGCAAACTTATAATTCAAGAGGAATTGTCAATGCAGTCGTGGATGAGACCCTAGAGAAATCTATATCTCAATCCACGTAGGATAATTAAATAAAGTGCGAACCAAATGCATCATGGTTGATCAGACCATAATACACTGATTCTGATTAGACAATAAGTTAGCAGGCGTCCCCACTAAACATATGCCTCGAATCAAGCTCGATAAAAGAGTAAGCTTGCAAAAACTAGGCTGTAATAGCAGCGTTGGTTAAGATAGTCGATTATAATTATGCGAGATTTTTGAAAGAAGGCACCAGTAGTTCGGGTTTAGAGGGAATCAAACTTCACCTGGTGTTCTTGCTTCCATAGACATCCCACTATCATCTTATCCTTAAGACCTTGGTCGACTAATGGTTTATGGACTTCTGAATTCTCTATTCTAGGTAAACCTATTAGTGTCAATCAGTTACCCTGTTAATAGATCACTAGGATCACAGGATTCTAGGTTGGAAGGCAGGCTACCAAACTTACAGAACCATCACCATTTTGGTTTTGGATCTTACGGTACACACAGGGCATTTTCCTACTCTCTATGGTATCCTAAACTTATAATCACGTCTGAAATCATTTTACCGAGAATTATGCCTCGCCCGTATACTGTGGCTGTGGTAACCCTTGGTTTCAGAACTCAACATGATACAAAATCGAACACTTCTTAACTCTATCTAATATTGGCTCAAGGGTGTCTACGATCAAGAGAGGACCACTAGCTATAGTTTTGGCAATAACCCATCTCCTATATATATATTTTTTTTTTACTAATTTCGACTCTAGGGGTCATGCCTCACCAGTGCGCTGCTGGCTGCAGTGAATCCATAGTCTCCATAATTCAAATGAATGGCGACAGTGCGCTGCTGTCCTGCCATTTATGAGTTAACTACTACTCCTTTAACTATTTCAGCAAAAATTCATAGACTTCTAGGGATTCAAACAAGGTAACCATAAAGCGTAAGTATATGTCCTATTAGTCACAACCCTTGGAATAAAAGATTGCACAGGGGGAAATAACTGAGGACAAAAGAAATACAAACATTCTAACTCTTTCATGTGTATTCGAGCCTCTGAGGGATAAACTTGAATCGAATCTAACTCGAGGTCCGTATGGGGATAACGTAATCAGAATTATATAAAATAATAATTCTTAGGGAAAAATACGAACTAAATGGGCAATTTGGACTAAATATGAGGATGATATCTAAAGAGACAACGAGAAGGAATTGAATAATTCATCTAGGTGAGATCACCAATTCCAGGAAACTCTGCCTCTCCAAGTGAATAATCTATCCACATTGGACCATATCTTCCAATCAAGAGGTAATAGTGTACCTATGAGGATTTGACAAATTATCAAAGTTAATAACTCTCATCCTAAATTGCATGGCCTAGACTACCCATCGGCAAACTTGTATAAGGGACTCCTAGTCCTAGTCATTCTCTTAAATTAAATTAATTTCTAATTCGTGAATGAGCATTTCCTAACCGCAGGCTCGCAATAGTACAACTAACTTAAGTACCATCACGAGTTCGCGTGATTTGCGAAGACGGACCTGCATGGGCCACCACAAAAACTTGTCACGACCCGCACCTGTTTTTTTTTTTTTTTAAACGGATACGAGACGCGTCCAAGCCAGCCTACGCCGCAGTGTCGGCGGTAGAACGCTGTCACGGCCATGAAGATCAAAATCACAAATAATGCTCATTCACATAATTAATTTAATTTACAAAGATCACAAGGTTTACATTTGTAGAAGAATATAAACTTGTACAATTCAATGAATGACTACAACTCAACTATCTAACTAGTCTCTAGGCTTTTGTCTGCGAGTATTCCCGTCACTCCCCACGCTAAGTGAATCCACGGCTAACCTGAAAATGTTGGTTTCCAGTCAGGAATGGAACGAGCACAATTCACTGAATGCAATTTCAAATAAAGAAGATGACTATAAACAAAGGTTAGACATCAATCATGGGTTTGAAAATAAACATGAAATATAAAAACCAATAGTAAGTAAATAGACACAAAATACTCTCCCCGACTGTTAGAAGTACCTTTGATATGTGATCGGTCTCGGGACAATTATGCGACACGGTCTACACGGTCTAAAGTTACACGGTCTACAGTTACACGGTCTACAATTACACGGTCTACAGTTACACGGTCTACAATTACACGGTCTACAGTTACACGGTCTACAGAAAATATTGCAGTAAAGAAACATTGTCTACAGAATAATAATCACTAACTACACAGTTTAATTGCAATAATAAACACGGTCTACACGGTCTACTTTGCAATAAATAAATCAATGTCTACACTGTCTACAAGAAATAAATGCAACACGGTCTACACGGTTTACACGGTCTAAGGTCAGATCACACATCCTTGGTACTTCTCATTCCCGACTCAACAATTTATAATAGAAAATAATCACATAACCAATGACCAACCAATGAAATATAGTAAAAATCAATATCGAAATGCAAACAATAAACTGTACTCGCCTGTGGTCCTTTGCTGGTGAAACCGACAATCTGAACTACTCAATGTGCCACTATAGTCAAAACCCGTACAACAGTCCCCGAAAGCTGAAATAAACAATACCAATGATCTCAGAATAGTCCAATTAGTTAGGGTTGCCTGTCCTTACGTCCAATTCTGGACACAGGGGCAAAACGGTAATTTCGGGCCAAAACGATGTCCGCCGTTGGACCCGCTTTGCACCGAAAAGCGTGCCAGAGTCAACGGTCTCTAAAGTCGTCAAACTACATGTCTACGGATCCAGTTTTCCGATACGAACCCAACCGTATGTCCAGAGTTGGATTCCGGCGGGCCGTGCACAAAATCGCCCGTTGAGCGGGACCGTGGGGCCCGCAAAACGACGTCAATTTCAACTGTCTCAGAATTGGACCAAACTTGGCATACAGGACCAGAAAAACGATACGGTCCTGTTGGCGCAAATTTCGTCTCGATCTGACGAGCGTGCACAAAGTTATGACTGAATTTGCATTGGACGGATACGGGACGATTTCGACGGATACGCGTCGAATTCGTCGCGCACACGCGACCAATTTGAATTCCGTCAAAGCACACACGACCACGAAGCCGTTACGCAGCTTTCGATGACTTCGGTGCGCGACCACGTCGCCCGGAATGGCGGGACGGACGTCGTGTGGAGCAATTTTGTGATTTATAAAACAGATTTTTCCCGAACTTTGAAGTTAATTTAACAACAATATAATTGATGAAAAATAAATCTAAAAACAGGGTTTCCATCTTGTATATGTTGTCAAAATTTACCTTCAGATGGATTTTCAAAATTGTGTATGGTTAGGGACAAAACTGGCTGTAAAGTAGGCTATTTGGACTGGTTCTTCTGTCCTGGTTGGGACAGATTTTTGTCAACTTTGGTTCGATTTCTCGGCCAAAATACCGCATATAAAATCGATCTACTTGAAGGGAAATACTCTTGTATAGGTTGGGAACGTACCCTAGTTGATGGATCGCAAAACGATTAACCATGCGTTGCGAAAACGCGTCGCGAAGTCGGTCCTTCCGACTGCTGTCGCTGCGGTTACCTCTCGCGCACGCGTCGCTGGTTGTGCGCGCGCTGTTGCTCGCACGATCTGGCCGAGCGTCTGCTGTCCGCGGCAGCTGCCTGGGGCGGCGTGCCCGCGCGCGCAAGGGTGCGCCCAGTGGGGGTCGGCGGGACGTGTGGTTGCGGCGTTAGGGTTTAGGGGAAATCGTCGATATCCTTTCTAATCTCGGGTATACATATATATGGTTGCTGTGATCGGGTGTTCTCGGTTTGTTTGCTATTGCTCACGTGGGAATCCGATTTGGGTTGGCACTGGTGTGCTTGGCCTGGCATTAAGCGGGCTCCACTCGGGCTGGGATTAGCACTGCTGTGCTCGGGATAGGAAGTTTAGTTAAGGGCTCTGCCTATTTATCATTCTTCTTTTTCTTATTCCTTTTCTATTCTCTTCTCTTTATTCGTTCCTATTATTCGTTTGGTTTGGAGAGGGTCCGCTGGTATGGGCTTAGGCCAAGCCCCGTGTGGGCTGCCACTACTTCTCATCCTTTCTTTTTTTTTCTATAACCATTATATATAACTATTATATATATATATATATATATCCACACAAAATGTCTATGCATTTATATACATATATACATACACATATTTATTTATATACGTATATATATACGTACACATTAACACCCATTTATATAATACGTTTATATATATATGCAAATACACCTATATATATATCCATACAATTACCTATATAATATTTATATATATGCATAAATTCACTTTTCCATATACGTATTTATTTATACGCATACACACAATATATATAATTATATATCCCTCTATGTATTTCTATATATAGGATACTTATATGCTATTTATTATATATTTCTATATATTTATATGTATATCTTATTTCTATTATACAAATACATGTGTATATATATATCCCACATATATTTATATATATCTATCCTTAAAATCACAAAACCAAAAATACTTCAAATAAACATTATAAATATCAATACTCTTAATATCTATATATAGAAAATCCCATTTATATCTACATATCTATAAAATTGAACTTACCATAATTGACACAATAATAATAATAATAATATAATAACGAAATTCAATAAAATAATAATGGTGTGTATACGTACCGTTATATGCAGTCAAAAATCCAAAATGCACGAAGGCTCATTTTGTACCAATATCATTGAATATTAATTAACTAAATAAAATATTTCAAAATTCCGGGAAGGGGAGCTACAAGGAGGGGGCGGGCAGCTGCCTCCGTCACTGCCTCTCTCCTGGCTAGCGACGTCATTTAGCGACGACGACCAATAACGTCGCTATTTATTGAAAATAGCGACGTCATAAAAATAACGTTGCAAAACGTCGCTGGCTAGCGACGTTCTGCGACAGGCATAAATATTCGTCGCTGATGAGCGACGAATAGCGACGTATTATTAAATCACGTCGCCATGTGGGAAACTTTCTATTTGGACACATCAAGTGTTTGATTTATTGTTGGAATGAATATTTTGTATATTTATTCTCAGATTTTAGATGTGTTCTTGAGAGTATCTCATGGTATCATATTGCCTATATATATATACCATTGCAGCAGCAGCAATGCAGCAGCTGCAGCAGAAGCATGCAGCAGCAGCAGTTAAATGCAGCAGCAGCAGCAGTTAAATACAGCAGGGGGGAGGGGGCCGGGCATTGTTGGGGTGGCTTACTGCATCCATATTGCACCTGCCCAGCTCATCATCCCTTGTGTGCAGTCAGATGATACCCCTACTACTATTTTGTCCTGCATACTATAGTTATATGTTCAGTCACAGTTTATAACTAGTGTTCTTTCCATAGCAGTAGCAGACCCATTCGTTTGAGTATCAGTCCAATATTGGTCCTATATCACTTGGGTATGTGATAGACCTTAGACTTCATCTTTTCCTTTTTAAATGAATTGTCTACACAAATAAGTACTTATCAAAAATCTGTTGTTTTCTGTGTATGGAGTGTTTTGTTGGCATGGGATGATGGCTTTTGAATTACATTGGACTAAAAACTGAGAATTAGTACACTGTTTGTGTTTACTGATTTAAGGATGATTAAATCATTAGGTTTAATCCTATGTCATATCTGGGTTTAAGTTATATGTTATGATTCATGTTGGCATGGGGATTTTGGTTTTTGAATTTGAGCTGTTACATTCTTTTACATTCTGTTACATATACTTACCAGATGGCACCCATGACCCGAGGAGCGGCACGTCGTTTGAAGAAAATAGTGAATGCTGAGGTGGCTCCTCCTACAGTTGAGGAGGAAGTGGCACCGGTTGCTAGTGAGACCGGGAGTTCTAGTCATCCAGCACCGGTAGCTAGTAATGCCGAGAGTGCTTTTGATGCAGTCCTGGCAAGGGACGACGCCTCTCCTCGCACCAAAAATCTTGCTTTTCGGAGGTGGTTGCGTGAAAGTATCACTGAGCGTTTGCGTGAGCAGCGTGGCAAGCATTAGCTATTAGTACTTATTTGTATTGGACTATTTTTATTGGGTTGTTTTTGTTTTAGACTATTTGTATTAGACTACATATATGAATTAGAACTGTGTCAATCTCTGGATTATATTGGACTACGACACCGCGGTAACATAGTTCCTGCAGCCATTCGACTGGCGAGGCAGAAACTATGTATCCGTAGATAAAGTGGACTGTCCTCCGACCCTCATCCCTCGGCAATGATGATACGACAACCAACCGGAGAGGATACTCCGAGAGATCCATCTGGGAGGGACGTATAATCTGAGAGATCACCTTTACAAGAATTATATCAGTAGTAGGATTGAGTGCTGGAGGAGATGTTATCAGAGTATACGTCCTACTCAGATGGGTCTCTCACCGTTACTATTTTTTTTTCTGACAGCATGGTGGATGTGCTCCGTCCACAGATTCTGGCTTCGAGCCAAAACTTTGTTCCGGAGCTCAAGTGGACATCTTTGGTGTATAGCTCGAGGGAAAGGTTTCTGACAGCATGGTGGTCTCCTCTGTCAAAGTATCCGTGCTCATCCCACATGGGTTGTGGGACGAGCACGGATACTTTGACAAACGAGACTACCATGCTGTCAGGAACCTTTCGCTCGAGCTATACACCAAAGATGTCCACTTGAGCTCCGGAACAAAGTTTTGGCTCGGAGCCAGAATCTGTGGACGGAGCACATCCACCATGCTGTCAGAAAAAAAATAGTAACGGTGAGAGACCCATCTGAGTAGGACGTATACTCTGATAATATCCCCTCCAGCACTCAATCCTACTACTGATATAATTCTTGTAAAGGTGATCTCTCAGATTATACGTCCCTCCCAGATGGATCTCTCGGAGTATCCTCTCCGGTTGATTTGTGTTCTGAGCCATCCGTTCTCACAGAGGGTCCTTTTTTGGATTCTATATTTTGTATTTTGGTTTCTGTATTTTGGTTTCTATATTTTGTATTTTGGTTTCTGTATTTTGTTACATTCTTCAGATACTAGATACGATAAGAACATATACATTCTTTTACATTCTGTTACATATACTTACCAGATAACACCCATGATGGGTGACCAGGACATAGTCCCTGCAGCCATTCGACTGGCGAGGCAGAAACTATGTATCCGTAGATAAAGTGGACTGTCCTCCGACCCTCATCCCTCGGCAATGATGATACGACAACCAACCGGAGAGGATACTCCGAGAGATCCATCTGGGTAGGACGTATACTCTGAGAGATCACCCTTACATAAATGATATCAGTAGTGGGATCGAATGTTGGAGAAGATATTATCACAGTATACGTCCTCTCCTCCACGATGGCTCTAGACCCATCTGCTCGTCCCTGCTTCCATTCTTCTTATTTGACTCTCTCAGCCACACATGATATCCAGCTCAAGTGTAGAGTAGGCGGAAAAGAAGGGGACAGGAATAGGAGGGGGAAGCAGCACAGCCGACGGCATGACCCGGAGGAAGTACAGAAGTTTTCTTCAACATACGTAGGAGAACTATAAGGATTTATCTTTTCACAATATGTCATCGTGGAGGAGAGGACGTATACTGTGATAATATCTTCTCCAACATTCGATCCTACTACTGATATCATTTCTGTAAGGGTGATCTCTCAGAGTATACGTCCTACTCAGATGTATCTCTTGGAGTATCCTCTCCGGTTTGGTTGTCTTCTGAGCCATCCGTTCTCACACTTAAAATACAGGGATTGGATTCTGTGTTTCGTATTTTCGGCGAACCCAGGGATTGGATTCTGTATTTTGTTTTTTGGTTTCTGTATTTTGTTTCCAGCTCCATTTGCATTAATCTACGGTACGACATGGTGATCAGGACATATATAGTTCCTGCAGCCATTCGACTGGCGAGGCAGAAACTATGTAGCCGTAGATAAGTTGACTGTCCTCCGACCCTCATCCCTCGGCAATGATGATACGACAACCTATCACTATATCTTATATAGTAGTAGATGATGTCTTAGTATTACATTATGTGAGTTCATCTTGATTCTGTTACGTTCTTCAGATACTAGATACGATAAGATCATATACTACACCATATGTACAGAACATAGATGATTCACACTAATGTATGCTAGAATAAATTTTGGGTTGTGTATTCTGAGCCATCCGTTCTCACACTTGAAGATAAATTTTCAGTATAACGACGGATATTAGGTTACTCTTCAGTATAATTGATGTCTATTCTTGGATAATTGGTGTGCATTAAATTCGTATGTGCATATTTCGTCTATGTAATTTTTGGATATATACCTACGCTGGGTTATAAGCGATGATCTGATATACAAAGGAGGTGCTGCCGAAATTTTTGTAGACATTTGGATACATTGTATGTTCGGATATTTTTTTTATGTTTGGATAATTTAATGTTGGATATTGGATATATTGTGTTGGTAATATTTTGTTGGATATTGGTGTCGGATATGGATATTTTGCATATGGATATATGGTGTTGGATATTGGATACGTTGGATATTCGTGTTGGATATGGATATATGTGTTGTATATGGATATTTTGCATGTTTGATATTGTGTTGGATGTGTTGTATAAACAGGAAAGAGTCTGTTTGCAGTATTTTTTTTCAAAAATTAGAAGTTAGCGACGGACTGGCGACCACTCAGCGACGGATAGTCCGTCGCTAACTGGAGAAACTGAGTTTAACGACGGAGTGGCGACGTAAAAACCGTCGCTACCTGGAGCATTTCAATAAAGCGACGGATTGGCGACGGACTATCCGTCGCTAACTGTAGGAATTTAATGTATCGACGGATTGGCGACGTAATATCCGTCGCTACCTGGAGTATTTTACATTGAGCGACGGTTTAGCGACGGAATGTCTGTCGACCTGGTTCTGTTTGATGTCCATAAATTTTGCAGTTAGCGACGGATATTTTGTCGCTAATACGACGCTAATCCGTCGTACACCTCGGCGGATTAGCGACGGCATAACGACGACCTGCCGTATGGGAAAATCTCTGATACGCTTTTACCGACAAATTTACGACGGATTAGCGACGGATATTGCGTATCAGAATATCACTGATACGGTTTTGCCGACTCTTTAGCGACGGATTTTTCTGTCGCTAACCCTATATCCTGATACATGTTTTGACGAAAGCTAGTCGGTAATCCGTCGCTATATATATTTAAATGCGCCGACGGTATTCCGTCGCTAAGTCGTCGCTGAGCGACGGAGTAGCGACGGATATGTTTTAGCGACGAGGTTATTCCCGACGGCTGTTTTACCAAAATATCCGTCGGTAATCCGTCGGTATTTATTTTTGGCGACGGACTACCGACGGATAAGGCCGTCGGTAAATCCATGTATTTTGGTAGTGAGATCAATGTCAATCAGTGTCAACTCAGGACAAGAATCAACCAAAAGGCATTAGAGCCAGAGTTCATGCGGCTCGCGAGACTTGGGTTCCATGCGGCCGAAAATGGATAAGTTACATGCGGCTGGACAAGGGTGATTCCATGCGGCCAAGTTAGCAAGCCTTATGCGGCTAAGAAGTAGTGAGTCTATGCGGCCAAGGATAGGGACCCCATGCGGCTGGACCGATCAAGTCTCATGCGGCTGAACCGATCAAGTCCCATGCGGCTCGGGTTTAAGTTCATGGGGCTGGAAATTAGGGTCATATGCGGTCAAGCTAAACGGCGTTCATGCGGCCAGATTCAATCAGAGCTTATACGGCAGAAATAGTTGCGGCATATGCGGCTGAGATTTTTCCTGAGTCATGCGGCTACAGATTTAAATGTCCGTGCGGCTGGGAGATATCGGCACCCCCATGCGGCTAAGAAAGAAAACTTCATGCGGCTACACAATTCCGAGCTTATGCGGCTGGAATATGGTATGCGGCCAAGAATGCCATGCGGCCGAGATGCTCTTCATGCGGCCAGACACTTCATGCGGCCCGAGAATGACTTGCCGCATGAAAACTCATGCGGTCAAGTACTGTCATGCGGCCAGGATCCGTTCTTCTTCTCCAAAAATTTTCTAAGGACAGAACTATGGAAACCGTAGCTTCTAAGCTCTCTAAATCCTTCATTCCAAGCCCAAATCTGAACTTCCATAGATCAAAATGGGGTAGAACGAAATTCTCTACAACATGGAACCATCAAAACTTAAAGATAACAAAGTTTACTAGATCAAAATCTAAAGAATCCGAAAATGCATTAAATTTAGATCTACAAGAAATGAACCATAGAAATTGAAATTGCTAAGTACTAAAGAGACTTAAAACCAAGTAAGGAAGATGATGGAACGATAATAATGGTGATCCATCAAGAAGCAAGTTGACACTTGCCTTGGCGGCTGAGTAGGTGGGGAAGGAGTTATGAGGAAGAAGAAGATTAATGGTGAAGTAATGAAGAGAGAGAAAGGGGTAGGCTTTAAATGGAAGGGTGGTGGTAGGTGGGGGTTTATTTCGGTTCATGCTGAACCAACAAACTAACTAAACAAAGCCGAACCCAAAGTATAGCTAAAGCAGAGTATAAAAGCAGGAAATAAAATACAGAAATAAAATTTACAGAAAATTAATTAACATGAAATTAAAGAGATTTTAAATACAGAACAATACATAATAAATATTAAATAAATACATTAAGGCGGTATATGTCTAAAAATACGTATTCGGAGAACGGAAAGTGACATCTCTACCCTCCTTAGAAAAATTCTGTCCTCGGAATTTCAAATCCAAGCAGGATAGGAATATCAAAACTAAGCTAATCTAGACACAAGCAATTGAGTAAGCATTCATTCTATAATGCCAATAGCAAGTAACATATCTATGTTTAACTATCGACGATATCAAGCAATTCTACTCATAAGGTGACAAGCATGAGGGGTTAAGAAAATCAAGGTATACAGAAAGAGATATACCTTGTGAGTCAAATAGGTGCAGATACTATGATCGGATATTATCCTCACGTTCCCACGTTGACTCCCCTAAAGAGTGATGACCCCAAGCAACCCGGACAAGGCTAATTGTTCGGTTCTTGAGTATCTACTCTCTTCGGTCCAAAATGGACACCGGCTGCTCCTCGTAAGACAAGTTGGTACCAACAAACAACCCAGAATGATCAAGGATATGACTTGGGTCCGATACATACCTTCGTAACTGAGATACATGAAACACGTCATGCATCTCTCGTAACGAAGGTGGAAGGGATAAACGATAAGCAACATCGCCTACCCTATCAAGGATAACGAATGGTCCTACGTATCTCGGACTCAACTTCCCGCGAACGCCAAATCTAATGACCCCACTGGTAGCTGAGATTCACAAGAATACGTGGTCCCCAACAGAAAACTCTAGCGGCCTACGATGCTGGTCCGCCCAATGACGATGCCGATCCTGCGTAACTCAAAGTCGCTCTCTAATTCCTTTAACCACTTCAACCGTCTGAACAATCAATTCCGGACCTAGCATCTTCCTCTCTTCGATATCATCCCACGCTAGTGGTGACCTACACTTCTTACCATATAGTGCCTCAAATGGTGCCATCTGGATACTGGCTTGATAACTGTTGTTGTATGAGAACTCGACTAAGTGCAGGTGGCTCTCCCAAGATCCTCCAAAATTTAGGGTGCAAGCTCGCAACATATCTTCTAGGGTCTGAATTGTTCTTTCTGATTGTCCGTCTGTCTGGGGATGGTAAGCCGTGCTAAATCTTAACTATGATGTAAGCTCTTCCAAAAATGTGATGTAAAGCGGGTATCTCGGTCTGACACAATGCTGACGGGGACTCCATGCTGCCTGACTATCTGCTGCATATACAACTCTGCCAACTTTTCTGTAGATTTTCCTACTCTGAAAGGAAGAAAGTGTGCCACCTTTGTAATCCGATCTACTATCACCCAAATAGCATCTTTACCACTTGGTGATCTCGGTAAACCGGTCACAAAGTCTATTGTGATCTGTTCCCACTTTTATTCCGGAATAGGAAGCGGTTGTAATAACCCAGCTGGCCTCTGCTGTTCTGTCTTCACTTGCTGACAAATCAGGCAATGGGAAACAAACCTAGCTATCTCCCTCTTCATCCCGTTCCACCAGAAGTGCTGCTTGATATCTTGGTACATCTTGGTCCCTCCAGGGTGTATAGATTATTGAGAACTGTGAGCTTCTGTCATAACCTCCTGTCTGATATCTCTACTAGGCAGACATAGGCGTGATCCAAACCTAAGCGTACCATCTTCATGAATTTGCATCTCCTTTCTGAGTCCTGACTCACATTCTGCTCTAAACTTCTGAATACTTGGGTCCTGTGCCTGAGCTGCCTTGATCCTGTCTACCAAGTCGGATTGAACTTATAAACTTGTTAGAACTCCTACATCACTAGGAAGTATAACTTCTATGCCCATCTCCTAAAGGTCTTCTAAGATGTGCTTCTGCATTGTCAACATAAATGCGCCGTCTCTCCTGCTAAGAGCGTCTGCTACCACATTAGTCTTGCCTGGATGATACTGAAGCTCCACGTCATAATCCTTGATCAACTCCAACCATCTTCTCTGTCTCATGTTCAACTCCTTCTGAGTAAAGTTGTACTTCAGACTTTTATGATCTGTGTACATGTCTACTCGATCACCATATAAGTAATGCCTCCATAGCTTCAAAGCAAATACTACTGCTGCCAACTCCAAGTCATGAGTTGGGTAATTCTTCTCGTGGTCCCGAAGCTGCCAAGATGCGTACGCTATCACCTTCCCATGTTGCATGAGGACACATCCAAGTCCTTTACCTGACGCATCATAGTATACAGTAAAACCTCCGAGTCCAACTGGCAATGTAAGAATGGACGCTGATGTCAACTTCTGCTTCAGATTCTCAAATGATGTCTGGCATTCTGCCGACCAGACGAATGGTACATCCTTCCGTGTCAAGCGGGTCATAGGTGCTGAAAGCCTTGCAAAGTCTGATACGAACCTTCTGTAATATCCTGCCAATCCCAAGAAACTCCGTACATCAGCTACGGTCTTGGGTACTGGCCAACTCTCTACTGCTTCTACCTTCTTGGGATCCACTGCTACTCCAGCTCCTTATATGATATGACCCAAAAATGAAATGTGATCCGACCAAAACTCACACTTGCTGAGCTTGGCATACAACTGGTTCTCTCTCAGAACCTGTAACACTTTCCTGAGGTGGTCTTCATGCTCCACTTCACTGGCAGAATATACGAGAATGTCGTCAAAAAATACAACGACAAACTGATCTAAGTATGGCATAAAGATGCGGTTCATCAAATCCATAAATATTGCTGGAGCATTGGTCAAACCAAACGGCATTACTAAGAATTCATAATGCCCATACTTCGACCTGAATGCTGTCTTGGGAATATCTTCCTTCCGAACCCTCACTTGATGATACCCTGAACGAAGATCTATCTTGGAGAAAACTCTAGCTTTGCTCAACTGATCAAACAAGTCGTCGATCCTGGGTAGTGGGTACTTGTTCTTTACGGTCGCCGCGTTAAGCTTCCTGTAATCAATACACAATCTGGATGACCCATCCTTCTTTTCCACGAGTACCACTGGTGCTGCCCATGGTGATATGCTAGCTTGGATGAACTTCTTCTCCTTCAATTCCTCTATGTGCTGATATACCTTGGCCTGCTCCGAATCCGCCATTCTGTAAACTCGATCTGATATCGGTTTAGTTCCAGGTACCAATTCTATACTGAACTCAATATCTCTAACCGGTGGTAGACCTGGAAGTTCTTCAAGAAATACGTCTAGAAACTCTTCAACTACCTTCGGAACCTGAACTTCTTCCATTGCTGTTATTACTCCCTGCTCTTGCTGAGTTGCCTCTGATCTGACTAAGGTGAATCTCTTCATGCCTGGAATATCAAAAGATACACTCCCACTACGATAATCTATCGTCGTATGACTGTCTTTCAGCCAGTCTATGCCTAAGATAACGTCGAAATTTCCAACAGGAAATTCTATCAACTGGACGGGTAAGGAATGCCCGCAAACTACGACGCTATATGCTAGAATAACTCTACTAACTCCTACGAGCCCATTACCAGTGAGTATATTCAACCTTCCTGGTAATGCCTCGAACTCCATTCCTAGCCGTATCGCAAATTGTGCAGATATAAATGAGTGTGATGCTCCCAAATCAAACAATGCTACTGCGGGATATGAGGCGACGAGAATGTTACCTGCCACAACATCTCCCGATGCTAATGCCTCCTCCAAGGACAGTGTGAATGCCTGCCCTTGACCTCCTTGCTGGTTCCCATGCTGTGGCCTAGCTTGCTGCTGCTGGCCCCTGCCTTGATGATGCTGGGGTGGTCTATGCTGGTGTTGCTGCATCGGCGATCCCTGCTGCCGAAACATCTGAGCCTGTGGCATTAACAGACGCTGGGCCAATGGTCTCACTGCCACTGCGGGTCCTCGATACTGTCCTGCCCCTGGTGCTGGCAGAGCAGGAAACTGCTGCACTGGTCCTCCTGACCTCGAATTTATGGGACATGTGGTAATCCGATGATCTAAATTTCCACATATCAAACACAGTCCGTTCAATGCCCGACACACATCTCTAGTGTGTCCCATCTTTCCACAATAAGCGTAGCCCGCTGGGGGTTGCTGATTCTTCTTCTATTGATGCTGCTGCCTGGGTGGTGGTGCTGGCCCTCGTATTGCCACATCGTGAATGCGAATGCCAAGGGATGGTGCTGTTGTTCGGGGTGCTGCTCCCTCTCCTCCTTCAATCTGACTGTGGGATCTCTTCTGACCTCCAGTCCTTGCCGTGATCCTCTGAATGGTGATCTCATGCCTTCGGGTTGCCGTCAGTACTTCATCAAAAGTCTGGTAGTTGTGCCCCTCTATCAATTGCAAGAGCTCAAAATGAAACCCTTGCTGGAACCTCATCGCCCTCTGGCGCTCCATTGCTACCATCTCTGGGACAAACCTACTCAATCTGCAGAACTCTGCTGCATAAGCATCTACCGTCTTGCCGGCCTGCTTGAGGTTGATAAACTTCTGTTGTAGCTCGAACTGCGCCACAACTCCATAGTACTTCGTCTTGAATCTTGCTGTGAAATCGTCCCAAGCAATAGGACGTCCGATACCTACTTCTTCTGATTTCCACCAATCACGCGCGAGATCCTGAAGTAGCAACTTCACCTGATCCACATGTTCTTCTGTCGGTACCTTAGCCGCCGTCAGAATAGCCTCAATATCCTTAAGCCATGCATCTGCTGAGATAGCGTCCTCCGTGCCCTCGAAACGGTGGGGGTTGAACTTGTAAAATCTGGTTGACGCTCCTGAATCCGGCCTTGCCTCTCTTTTCAAAGCTGTCTGCAATCCTTGGGTGAGTAGTACATTCTGCTCTTGCAACTGAGCGTGCATGCGCTGCTGGGCTAACATCTGATGTTGCTGAGTAGCCATCATCCCTCTCATGATCTCCAGAAGGCCGGTGTGTCCATTTTCGCAGGGGTAGGTGGAACTGTTGGTGGTGGTGGAACATCCGGATACTGCGATCCAGCTGCTGCTTCCACTATCACTTCTTCCTGGATAGTCTCCGGAGTCACTACCGGCCCTTGTTGCTGACCAACCTGGTCATGTTATCCATGATGTTGTCCATGTTGTTGCTGTCCAGCTCTGACAGGTGCGGACAAGATGCCCCTAAGAAAGGAGACAAAAGAACAATCAAACGACCGGACATGAAGGATCAATGAAGTCAAGGGATACTGGAATGTCAAGCTGGAGTTGAGAATCAACGAATTATGAGATCAAGGGGACCATGTGTGATTGAGACATCCTATTAAAACATCCCACAAGTCTGAAATCAGACCTGCATGGGCCACCACTAAAATCTTGTCACGCCCCAGAACCAGAATACTGGAGAGCGGGGGAATGACTCAGCCAGCTACGTATTACAGGTAGATGAATACCGTATAACACGATCAATGCTGTCTAAAAGACGAGGCGGTGCATACTATATAAAAGTTTCACTATGGTCATTTCACATCTATTGTCTCAATCATTCGAACAAGGAACAGAAAATAGAGAACATGTGAGATAAAGCAGTAAGGCGTCCCAAACGCTCAGTCAAAATATTTTTGATATCTGGCTTTACAAAATACAGCCAGATGATGTAGTAAGTATACACAATTGTTATCAGCTGTAGCCTGACTTAGTTACAATTATGTAAAAGTAAGTACAAGACAATCCGACTAACATGTCGGTGCCAAACGGCAATGTATTAAGTAAATAACAAAATGAGCGGGAAAGTAAGGAACCCACTCGAGTCCTCCTGCGATCATCCCTCTAGTATTGACCATCTTGGAGGTGGAAGTAAGCTGAGTCCTCGGGGATCGGCTCTAAATCTGGCCATGCAAAACCAGAGAGGTTAGACCTCTAATAGCAAGTACCGTAAGGAAGCACGATATGAGGAATTAAAACCAGTAATAAGAGAATATGATAAGTAGATCTCTGCTTGCCACTGGGATTCACATAACATCATGACACTTTGAACTAACCTCCCAACCAAATAAGGACAGAAGTTGGCCCGTCATGCCCTGACATTCTGATCATCTCAGTTAGGTAACAGAGTAGGTACAACACACAAACAAATCAATTTAAACGGCCATGCAACTACTACGGCTTGCTACTGTGAGTTCTAAGTTATCCTGGAATTATACAATAAAGGATTCCTCAGTTCTTACTATGTGCAAGCAAGGCTAGTTTACCCAGTCAATCAATTGCGTCAATCATGAATTAGACGAGTCCCAGCGGGACGCCCGTCATCAATATACAATATACAATAGATAATATAACCAGATACCGCTCCCTGTCCGTGTGACAGATTTGCAGTATCTGTGGGGACCAACCGGCCTGTCGGGCACTACTAGTCCCAAGAGGGCTGCCATGTAAGAACTCAGAAATCTATTCTCTCCATACAATCATTATTTTATTTAACGTAATAATCTCTACGTTGAGTGAAATCCCATGCCGTGGATCATGGTCATTCAGAATGAGTACTTTCGTACGGGGTACGATATGCACAACTCTACAACGATGCCCGTACGATTAGGTTGTAGGTCTTACATAGCGTAATGCAACAATCCAAACTAACCACGAAATAATCATGCCTTGACCATAAAGTACACATGCTTCTTTTGTAGAAAATAAATAAATAAATAAATTGAAGCCTGCATGTGTGCCTGTATGTCAATATTCGGGATCGGCCAATCGATTATAATAGTTCATAGTTAATATGAACGTGTCTTATTCATTCAATTTAATAAGACGACTAGCCAGTCTCTTAGTTCCAACTAGGAACGCATAATCAATTATTATTAAATTAAGATATCAATCCTTGTTTATTAATGACAAGATAACAATCAATGTAAATTAATATAAAGATGCCAACTAATGCTAATAAATGCCAAGACAATAAATCAATGTCAATCAGTGTCAACTCAGGACAAGAATCAACCAAAAGGCATTAGAGCCAGAGTTCATGCGGCTCGCGAGACTTGGGTTCCATGCAGCCGGGAATGGATAAGTTACATGCGGCTGGACAAGGTGATTCCATGCGGCCAAGTTAGCAAGCCTTATGCGGCTAAAAAGTAGTGAGTCTATGCGGCCAAGGATAGGGACCCCATGCGGCTGGACCGATCAAGTCTCATGCGGCTGAACCGATCAAGTCCTATACGGCTCGGGTTTAAGTTCATGGGGCTGAAAATTAAGGTCATATGCGGTCAAGCTAAACGGCGTTCATGCGACCAGATTCAATCAGAGCTCATGCGGTCGAAATAGGTGCGGCATATGCGGCTGAGATTTTTTTCTGAGTCATGCGGCTACGGATTTAAATGTCCATGCGGCTGGGAGATACTGGCACCCCCATGCGGCTAAGAAAGGAAACTTCATGCGGCTACACAATCTCGAGCTTATGCGGCTGGAATATGGTATGCGGCCAAGAATGCCATGCGGCCGAGATGCTCTTCATGCGGCCAGACACTTCATGCGGCCCGAGAATGACTTGCCGCATAAAAACTCATGCGGTCAAGTACTGTCATGCGGCCAGGATCCGTTCTTCTTCTCCAAAAATTTTCTAAGGACAGAACTATGGAAACCATAGCTTCTAAGCTCTCTAAATCCTTCATTCCAAGCCCAAATCTGAACTTCCATAGGTCAAAATGGGGTAGAACGAAATTCTCTACAACATGGAACTATCAAAACTTAAAGATAACAAAGTTTACTAGATCAAAACCTAAGAAATCCGAAAATGCATTAAACTTAGATCTACAAGAAATGAACCATGGAAATTGAAATTGCTATGTACTAAAGAGACTCAAAACCAAGTAAGGAAGATGATGGAACGATAATAATGGTGATCCATCAAGAAGCAAGTTGACACTTGCCATGGCGGCTGAGTAGGTGGGGGAGGAGTTATGAGGAAGAAGAAGATTAATGGTGAAGTAATGAAGAGAGAGAAAGGGGTGGGCTTTAAATGGAAGGGTGGTGGTAGGTGGGAGTTTATTTCGGTTCATGCTGAACCAACAAACTAACTAAACCAAGCCGAACCCAAAGTATAGCTAAACCAGAGTATAAAAGGAGGAAATAAAATACAGAAATAAAATTTGCAGAAAATTAATTAACATGCAATTAAAGGAATTTTAAATGCAGAACAATACATGATAAATATTAAATAAATACATTAAGGCGGTATATGTCTAAAAATACGTATTCTGGGAACGGGAAGTGACAGACAAGCTAATAGATTTTGCAAATAAAGAGATTATTTTATATCAATTACTTTGCAATTATCTAATCCTCATGGGCTTTTGACTGAAATTCTTGATTGAAATCTTTTATTTCAATTGGTATATTGCTTCTTTCCAAAACTAGAGTTTTAATTCATATCATATTATGTTTTGGAGTTTCTTTCTTGGATTTTAAGTTGGTAAAATAATTTATTGACTGTTTTCAATTTTATTTGTTTTACCAACTATATTGTGTTTTGATAAGTTATTTTCTATTTGGCATTCTACATTTGATATGTAGCTTTATAAAACTTGTCATTACACCCTTCTCCCATTGTTCTTCATTTAGTATTTCTTGATCATGATTGTCCATGACTTCCTCATGCTCTGATTTATGTACTTAAGATTGATTTCCTTTTATCTCTTAGTACGGGGGAGCCTATTTTTGATCATGTCAAAGGTGGAGAAGTACGTTTAAGTTTGTATTTATAAGTAATCTAAGTAGTATGCTTTTAGTGATATTGCTAATGTCTTTTGTATATTAGTGATACATACATCTATTGTGTCCATACTAAACTTAACCGATTTGTCATAATTAAAAAGGGGGAGATTGTTAGCCCAATGATTGAATCATGTTTTTGAATATGGTTAATATGTTAAGTTTAGCATTTCATTATCACTAATCTTCATACTATTGCTATAGTATTTCTACTTATACTTATACCTTTGGTGATATGTGCCTATTGGTTTACATATTAGTGATATGAGCTTATCTATCTTAAATTTAATCGGGTTGCCAAAATTAAAACTATGTTTTTGATTGTGGTCATTCAATTAAGTTTAATCATTATGATATCACTAACATTTATGCTATCACTTTAGCACTTATACTTAAACTCAGCATTGTCCTAATGTGCATTAAACTTATCATACTTGCTACTATATATATTGTTTTGTTCGTCTAATATGTACATGCAGAAAAGCAATAAGCAAGATCAATGTGGACATATGTAATGAAGAAATCATGGTGGGTCAAAGACGACGGATCCCACAAGATTTTTCTGAACCATCCGACGACATCTCCGGAGCCACGCACTCGGGGGTTCCGCTACCCGGTCAGCGGACGGGGGTCGAGGGGGCAGCGCCCCTCGTCGGGGGTTCGGGAGTGAAGCCCCCGAAAGGTATTCAGTTTTCACAAACTGGATATCTTTGGACAGCTGCCGCCAAGAAAAAAAGCTAACATCTATCAAGAAAAGAAGCCATGCCATGCCATCATCATTTTAAGTCTCTGAAGAAGCCTGCACCTGCTACAGTATTTCTGGAGTCTGTAATGAGTCTTAGAAATATTTGTAAACACAAGAAATGGATGGTAAAATCGAAAGCTAGGGTAGAAATTAGTCCAGGATCATTTTCGGATGAAAACCGGCATACCGACGGTATACCGGTCCATACCGACGGTATACCGATTTTGTTCACAGAAAGTTTCTGTCTACAAAATCGGCATACCGACGGCATACCGGTTCATACCGACGGTATACCGGTTTAGTAACGTTGAAATTCCAACGGTCAAAAATCCGAGCAATTAATGACCCCAACGGCTATATTTCTAGCCGTTGTATTCCAGACCGGTATACCGTCGGTATGCCGGTTCATACCGACGGTATGCCGGTTCATACCGATGGTATGCCGGTTCGCAGACTGAAAAGTTGCCTTGAGCTATTTTCAATGCTTTGGTTATAAATAGCCTTGAACCCCTTCATTCAAGGTTGATGCTTTGAGCCTAAAAATTTCTAAACCACCAAAGACTATCCACAAACAACTCTACAAAGCTTTTATTTGCCTTCCACAAATTGTGTTAGAGTTATTGAGTTGAAAAGTAAGATGTTCATCTTATTGTATAAGGAGATCAAACCTATTGTGAAAGGTTGAAGTTGGAGAGTCTTCATATCCAAACTCTCGGTTGAAGTTGGAGAGTCTTCGTATCCAAACTCTCGGTTGTAGTCGGAGAGGCCTTCGGATTAAAGCTTTCGTGTAAGAAGTTGGCGAGTTCTTCGGATCCAAACTCGTGTGTAACTATTTACTCAAATAGTGGATTAAAGCCGGAGAGAGTTCCGGGACTGGAGTGCCTCTTGGGAGGATAGCAGGATATATCGTGTGTCGGTATTGTTATTGCTTCTTCTCTTGCACTTATAATTTTTAAATTGTCCATTAGCTTGTGCTAAATGCTTGATTAGTTAGCTTGACCCTATTCACCCCCCCCCCCCCCCTCTAGGGTTCCTACAGAGGAGTGAGGAATCTTCGTTCGGACGCCCTCTCCGCTCGACAGCGGACTAGAAAGGTTACCGAGCATATGGGACTGAGCAAAGGCCGACCTGGAAGGTTGGATTGTCGTAGTCGGAGCTAATTTTGGTTGTCCTTCATCATACTCAAAAAAATATAGATTTACATTGAATTTGAACTGGACGGGCCCTACGAAAATCAAATGGGCTGCGAGGTTGCACTACGAAGGGGGTTGTCCGAGTTCCAAGTCTTTTCAGGCTTACCCCAGTCAGCCGTCTCTACACGTAGCCTATAGCCCACTTGTCATAGAGGTAGAGAGAAACTATGCAGACAGTCCCGAGTCTAGAACATCTTCTTAACTCATCGAAATTCTCACCTTGTTCTCTTTGCTAATTTTAATTCAGATATGGATCACCAATGACATGTAAAGAGATGGGGTCCAGATAAAATTAGAAATGTACTACAAACTATATATGGATTAATAAAGAAAAAAAAAGAAGAAAGTAAACAAGATACTCATTGCAAAATCCAATTTATATGATTTTCATTGGTTTTTATCATAAAAAAAAAGAGTGTTTCTTTTTCTACAAGTTGTACATAATTGAAGATAATATGTTGCTGGAAGAAGGGAATGTGATGTGCAAAGATTTACTTGAAAAAAAGTCAAAGGAAGTGAGGAACCACTATCACTAAACACAGAGTTTTGACTTGGAACGTGGAAACATGGACAAGGTGTAAACAGTGTAGTGATGGGTGCAGCTGATAGGGACCTATCACAACACACATATCACCTCCCCACATCTATATGGGATAATGTGTACATCATAGTTTTGGGACAATTAAGTAGTTTTTGACCACTAATATTCTAGAGGTGCAGCTTCACATTACTTAATATTTGTCACTAATATTACTGGCAGATTCTAATTTTTCTCTCTTCTTTTACTGTTCTTCCTTCACTGTTCTTTCTTCAAGTTTGGACATAGACACTCTTTTTTGAAAGGGTCCAGGCCCCAGGAACATGAAGCCATATACTTGTCTGGTGCACATGCACACATCATTCAACATGAAAAAATCTGGCAGCGAGATTGACGCTGAATGAATGGCAATTTTGTATGTATATCATGTTTGGGATGATGGGCATAAAGTGCATCGTGCAGATACAATGAAAGAAAGTTACTATATATTGCTAGCAAAACCTAAGTAACGCCACAAAACAAGAAAGTTACTGTTTCTGTTAAAACAAGAAAGTTAATGACACTTTCATTACAACTGCCTCCATGCATAAACAGTTTTCGTGTTTGGATTGACATTGTAACTCTATTGCAAGTGGACCTGATGTGACATTCCATTGCAACTGAAAGTGTCATTTTTTTATTTTTCAGCTACAGGAGAATTAATGGATTGCAACTCCATTGCAAGTGGCTGTGCTCTCGATTTTTTTTAGCCATCACCTGCACTTTCATGTTGTCATCCAAAGAAAAATGTTTTGAAATTCCTCACTTGCGGAGGACAGGAAACTATGTATCCAAACATATTTTGAAAATTGATACGTTTATACTTTCATTGCAAGTGCACCGCATTATGATATATTAGAAGTGATATTTTCACACTTTCGAGAAACTACAAGCATCCAAACAACCTCCCAGTGCCATTTGATAAAGCCCTTTTCTAGCTGTGGTAGAATGCACAAGCAATGAGAATAGATGATCTCTGCCCTCACCTTTATTCTTTTAACAAGAGAAGAAGAAGCCTCTGTCCCTCTAAAGCTTGATTTGCTTTTAAATAGCTATAAAATTGATATTTTTCGCATTAATTTTGTTATTAGTTCTCTTAAAACTTTCTTGGCACAATGATACCATAATGTTGTTAAAATAAAGGGTTATTTAGTTTTATGACCTCACATATATATGGATATTAGGTATTGGGGCTTGAAATTGACTAATTTGGGTCTCAAAATCACAGTTCATTAGCCTACATGAACAATAATTTCGAGACCAAAATTCTAATCTTTATGTATTTGTGAGGCCCTAAAACTAAATATCCCTAAAATAGAATAAACTTTGAAATACTGTTTGGTCAAAACTAGTCGCGTGCCGACAAAAGTGCCTGAAAGTTTATGGTAACAATTTGCTAACAAAGATAGTACGCGATAGCAACAAGCATGATTAAAAGCAAATTAGCCATCTCCAAAAAAAAAAAAAAATTCCATATATTTTGCATACCCTCACATCTCTCTCTCGTAAAGGGATGTATAAGACGTGCTCACTTTTCTTTTTCGCTTGCTTACTGCTTCGATATAGGCTTCCATGTCCACTCTCTACTTCTTGTTAGACCTTCCAAGTGGGATCAGCTAATTTGATCTTCCCAAAGTAAACTCTAAGTTGGGGCTAATGGTCTCCGAGAGACACGATGAGTTCAAATCCGATAATATTTCAATGCTCTTAGATCGTGCCTCCTGCATAAGAAAGGTTAATTTCTTCAGTGAGAAATTCTTGTCTAAGCATAATCATCTCGGAAGGTTACGTTCAAGAGTACTCGTGCCAAATTGACAGCAACTTTACTTGCAAAATTCAACTCAAATTATCGGACGTGTGTGAACAAAGGGTTCGTCAATGTGATGGATTAATACCTCAAACCAGTGCTTGCTTAGTTTGGTGGATTCTCTCGGTTCGCCATTGATCCAGCAGCCTCTATTGCTGAGATATCATAGTACAAGGCTTTTTTTCGTTAGTGGAAGTTGCAATAGACTGAGAAAGTAATTAAATTCCTTAATTCTCTTATACAAGCAATCACAGGAATAAACATTTTGCACATCCAATGTGGACTACGTCCTCGAAGAATAATCAACAATGTTTTCACTATTGATCAATGATTACATAAGCCCTCAATCTCCCTCGAAGAATAATCAACAACTATTAACATAGTACACAAAACAAAAACCTTGATGGTAGGCATGGCTGGTCCATAGGTAAGCCTGACAAGACTTCGAGCTTAGGAAAACCCCATTTGTTAGGGCAATCCATCATGCTTATCATGTCCTTACAAGAGGTTGGGGGTCGCAGGTGATATCCTAGGAACGGTCAATAATAAGGGTCAAGGGGCAACCAAAATTAGCTCCAGATAGGGCAACCCAACCCCCCAGCCCGGTCCCGATGGTAGGTTTCGAACCATGTTTATGTATGTTAAAAGTGATGACTGAATTGAACCCATTAGCCAGACAAGAAGGACTAGCAAAAAATTAGCAGGTATGTTTGTGGTGTGTGTGAGAGAGAGAGAGAGAGAGAGAGAGAGAGAGAGAGAGAGGGGAAGGGATCATTGCACCATCATGAGTATTGAAATGAATGCTCACCCTGAGTTATACAGAGACAGTATAGATTCCTGCAATCTTTTTTTTCTTGGGAGAAGATTCATCAATGAGAGTGACAGAGCTAGGAGCCTTGAGAATCGCAACAATTATTATTCTTAAATTCTTAATTTCATTCTACTGTGACAAGAATCTCCCTTTAACAAACAATGCTTAGTTTCCTCTCCCTATGCTTAATCCTTTTTTCATTACAAATTATATGTGATGGTAATGTCTATATACTAGTCTTGATTTGAACTAGTACCAAACCTTTTGAAATTTGAAAGCCATCAAGATGCCTACAGACTTTAGGTAACTGCTTAATGTGCCTAAATCAGTGCGTGTCCCTGTCATGTTGAACACATCTAATGCACATCGACACAGACTCCAAATTATACACCATGACACTTCAAAATCAGTATGTGTGTCCATGCAACAGAGCTGTCAAGAAACACTACTACTCTCACTCTGCCATATAAAATCCAATATTAGATCATTCCAACTCTTTAGTAGCTATTCTTCTATAGTAGGAGCAATTTCCAGGAAATTGCTCCCGTTGAAAAAAATTGAGTGATTTGCTTCTTCTTTTTCAAGAAGAGTCTCTTACAAGCCAACCCTGATGGTGACCAAATTGTTCAAACTTGTAACCGATACTATCTACATCAACTGCTCCATGAGGTTCAAAATATATTGAGATAAAAAGATCAAAAGAAAAGAGTAACATATATATATCTAGAAAGTTTGATTAATTTGTTACCACCTTGAAGAATTGCTCCATAGACCAAGCTGATTAGTCGCCTGGCTCACCACCATTGGCCTCCCATGTGGAGTTGAGGATTGGGATCCAAGGAGATTTTGCATATCGACCGAATTGTCGTCAGAAACTTCGCCGGCAGACCCATTCTCGAACCCATCAGAACGGCCTGAAAGAATAAGAGAAAATTGTTAGATGAAATTTATTAATTTACTCTTGATCACTAGTAACAAAATCAAGGTGCAGATGACGAGAAAGACAAAGAAGGGTACCTGAAGAAGCAGCAGGCATGTTGGTGCTCTTTACCGTCCGATACATCTAAAACCATATGAATAGAATTAAATCTCTAGTTTATATATCACATAGAAGAAATCAAGGGGCATCATAGCAAAAATATCGAAATGTTGCTAGGACATTTTCATCAGTATCTTAGCCAACTGAAGCTTAAAAATAAACATATTAAGAAAAATATATATAATTGCAATCCATAAAATCTAGTAAGTATTGCCTCATGGTTTATTTTTTTAGCCACATAAATATTTATCTATCTATAATCTGAGAAAATACAGCATGACGAACTGAAACATCTTAGTACTACCCAGAGGAAAAGAACCCAAAAGCGTTTTCGCCTGCTCATAATGAAGGTGACTATGAACTCGAGCAATCGCACAATATGGTTTCATAAAATTCTTACGATTTTCTCCGATCCTAATCGAGCAGGTTAAGATTTTTTTTTTCTTTTTTCTTTTCAAGCATGTTAATATATCATTTCTGACAGAATCCAGTCACTATTAATATATATTAGTGACCGACCTTCGTTGTTAGTATAAACAAAATTTCTAGTCAGGACCAGTCGTTTTTTTTTTTTAAAGATGGGATAGTGTTTTGTGTCATGTACTCGAGTTTGATTCAGTAAGCTAGATTGGCATAAGTGTTCCCTTGTGTTCTAAGTAAAAGCTGCTACAAAATTAACTTGCAATAGCTAGTGTTCTACTTGCAGAACACTCGCTAATCACTCTTTAGCTATGAGAAAAGGCCTAGAAATTTATGAAAAGAGGAAAGGAGCCATTATAGATCGCGCGCGCAAGCAAGATCACCTGCAGGTGGGACTTCACATGAGCCAAGGTGAGATCCTTGACATCCATGAGCTCAAGAACAGACTTCGGCGTCGCCCCTGAAAAGGAAAGCAATTATAATAAGAAGAAGATCGATCGAGAGGATGAAATCAAGAACGAATCCAGAGAGTGGTCGGTCATGTAGGGATGTACTTTCGTGGCCACCCAAGAGGTTGACGGCGTGGACGAAGCGCGCGTGCAGCGTGGTCGTCCACCGCATCCTCGGCGCGCGCATGCTGATGCGCCTGGCCGGCATCCGTGACGACGTCGACGAGAGAAACCTTCCGTCGCACGGATACTGGTACTGCAGCAGCTGGTGATGGTGGTGGTACTGGTGAGGGGGGATTGACATGGATGGAGGAGGGTTATGGTACACTGGGATGCCTCTGATGGGCCTCGTCGTCGTCATCGTCATTCCGTAGTGCTGCTGCTGCTGCTGAGGATTATGGAGTGCTAATTTGTAGGGGTTGTGGGAGTGGTCAAGGCCTGTCCTCCAAAACCCTAGATCCACAGTGCTGGTAGTACTGCTGCTCTCTTCTTCTTCTTCTTCTTCTGCTGCTGCTGCAGTGCTTCTTCTCCAGTTGCTTGGTGTTGGTTTGTTGTTGTTTGGAGGGCTAATTTGCAGCGATAGGTCTGGTTGCATTGGAAAGAGCTCCATCTTCTTCTTCTTCTTTAGTACTACTAGTTACTAGTGAAACTAGTGTTACTTGCTAGCTAGTAGCTACTACTATTGACCTTTATTTTGAGGGAGTGTTCTATGTGAGAGGTGAATGAATATATTGGTTGTTAATGGAATGAAGTGGTAGAAAATTAGAAATAGATTGGGGGATTATGGGACTATAAAGAGAGAGAGAGAGAGAGAGAGAGAGAGAGAGAGAGAGTTTTGTTGGGTGAAGAGGAATAATTGAGAGGAGTTTGTGGTGAGATGTGGAGGGTTAATATATTCTTTGTAGTAGTAGCATAGGAGGAGAGGAGAGGAGACTTTTTGTTGTTTGTGGAGACAAAAGGGTTGGGCAATGAATAACTGGGGATGTGAGAGAAAACGACCCAAGACCAGGAGAGTGAGTTTTGGGGTCTCCTATGTGTTGTCCTAAAGGCCTTTATAATTGGTATCTACTATAGGAGGGGAGGTAGAAAATTGACACTACGTGTGAGAGGTGAGACATTTTTTTTTCTTTTTTCTAGAAGAGAGATTAGTCTAGGATTATCTAGTAATAGGGACTTATATAATAGTCGATATTATAATTTTGGTCTTCAAATTATTCAATATTAGTATTTGGGTCTCCAAATCATTATTCGCATATGCTAGTGAACAATGATTTGAAGAACCAAACTCTGATCGATACCCGAACAGTTTAGAGACCCCAAATTCTAAAGTCACATATTATATGGTACCCTATTACTAAATAACCTATTATTCTAATCGAGAGAGAGAGAGAGAGAGAGAGAGAGAGAGAGAGAGAGAGAGAGCATACACTACCAAAATACAGTAAATTAGCGACGAAACATTAGCGACGGATATTGTCCGTCGGCGATAGCGACGGCTTTGTGGCAACTAGCCGACGGAGTACCGACGACAAGCCGTTACATTTTTTATTTTATTTTTAGGGGAAGAAAATGTCTCTCATCCGTCACTAGGACGTCAGAGATATAGCGACGGATATTTATCCGTCGCTATGCAGTCGATTATTTGGCGAAAATTGTGGGAAGAATTGGCGGGACAGTTCTTCGACTACGTAGCGACGGTTATTCCGTCGGCAAGCATCAAAAAGAGCGACTAACGGTCGACGGATAAAAATTCGTCGCTAGTCCGTCGCTAAATATACGTTCCAGACTTAAATTGAAACGACGGGGAGAACTTTTCATATTCCCCCCAAATTCACTCTCTCTCCTCTCTCTCTCACTCTCTCTCTCTCCCGCGGCTTCGGTGATCGGCATCGGCGTCCTCTCCTCTCTCTCTCCCGAAGGTAATCCCCCCTCTCTCTCTCTCTCTATCTCTCTCGCGGTGTCGTAGGGGCAGCGGGGGCGTCGAGGGCTGGGCGGCGGGGGGCGGCGGTGGGCGGGGGGTTGTGGGTGGCGGGGCTGCGGGGGGCGGTGGGCTTGGGGCGGGGGCATCGGGGGCTGGGCGGCGGACTTGGGGCGGCGAGCTTTGGTCAGGGGCGGCGGGGGGCTTTGCTTCTCAAATTCATCTGAGTTTATATATTGGCTAAATAATGTGTTATCCATATTGGGTGTTATCCATTAGTTTGGTGGTATTTGGATTAGTAAATGTGAATATGGAGTTTGGGTTCATGGTGTATATGTTCACTGTGTCAAGGACAGTGCGAGTTCTTCATCTGCCTTCTTTGTTAAGAATATCCTTGGGACATTCGCTTCACTACATCACCGAATAAGTGAAGTTTTTTTTTCTTCTGAAAAACAGACCTTTAGAGTGTATCAGTTGTGTGCTTCTATATAGATGCATATATCTATACATCTAACTGTGATATACATATGTG
Organism: Iris pallida; assembly: GCA_029216955.1. Classification (NCBI taxonomy): domain Eukaryota; kingdom Viridiplantae; phylum Streptophyta; class Magnoliopsida; order Asparagales; family Iridaceae; genus Iris; species Iris pallida. The sequence goes on from JANAVB010014200.1 coordinate 9,670,845, forward strand.
TATGTGTGCTTTAGAGAGTGAGGAATGAAGGCAGGCCTACCATACTTATTAGCATGTAGGACGGCTTGGGATGTAATGTGTGAGTGTAGGCATGGTAGGAAATATAGGTAATGCTAGTGTAACTAGACTAAGGTAGTGCTTGCTAGATAGTAAGGACACTCTAGTATCCTAACCAAGTTAATTTTAGCCTATATATTTAGGATATAGCTCCCATATCCTACAAGTGGACTCTTACAATTTAGAAATAGGTAGATTGACTCAGTTTGATTAATTGACCTATAATGACTCTAAAACTTGATTTGCTGCTGCAAGCATACAACACCACAAAAATATTTACTGACTCATCAAGTTGAACCGTGTATAACATGCTCGACTCTTAAGAGGAATCATTTCGACTTAGTGGACTATCGAAGAATCGGTATCGGACTATCGGTATCGAACTATCGGTATCGGTATCGAACTATCGGTATCGCTAGCGGACTATCTGACTATCGGACTATCGATATCGGTATCGAACTATCGGTATCGCACTATCGGTATCGGTATCGGACTATCAGTATAGGTATCGCACTATCGGTATCGGTATCGAACTATCGGTATCGGTATCGAACTATCGGTATCGAACTATTAGTAACAACTGTACTTAGATTTTTCTCTTTTCGAGCTAGAATACCAGCGGATCCACCAGTTACATGATTATATACTAATTCTGTTTAGTTTGTCTTACTATACAGATTTTCACATCCAATCTGTGATGGATCGTTATTTCGTTGATCGTATATGGATGTACAAATGACAACACGAGAGCAGAATAGGTGTGAGTGACGATTTTCAGGCAGGCATGGAAGTGTTTCTTAAGTATGCCATGAGCAAAGCTCAGTTTATGGACGGTAACAAAATCAAGTGTCCATGTCGTAATTATCGCAATAGACGTTACGAAGAAGTGGTGAGTGTAAGAGATCATTTGACCCGTAAGGGTTTCGTACGTGATTACGGCCTGTGGTCATCGCAAGGTGAACTATATGCAGAAAGACAGGTTGCGAATGCAGCTACTTATGCTTTTGATGATAATGCTGCAGCGGATTTTGTCGTCGATGACGACGAATGCTCTGTTGATTATGGAGACGTGCAGAACCTTGCACGAGATATGGTGTACGACGTGGCAGGGCCTAATTTTGATCTGGAGGATCCTAATCCCGAGGTGAAAGAGTTCTATGATATGTTTCAGGATGCTGAAACTTCTTTATATCCTGGTTGTGAGCCACATTCCGTATTGTCAGCGACGATGCGGTTGTTGAACATAAAGTCTGATTTTAACTTGCCACAAACTTGCTATGATCGGATTACACAACTAATGAAGGAGGTGTTACCGAAGGAATCAAAAGAGCTTCCAAAAAACTTTTACAAGTCGAAGATGATGGTCCGACAACTGGAACTGGGGTACGACAAGATAGATTGTTGTCGCAACGGATGCATATTGTACTACAAGGAGAACGAGGATATAGAAAGTTACAGCTTCTGTATTGCGGATCGTTACAAGCCAGTCAGGGAAAAAGAAAAGTCAACTAGAAAATGACATCCTTACAAGTATATGCATTACTTGTCGATCACGAAGCGCTTGCAGAGGATGTATATGTCTCAGAATATAGTAGAACACATGACGTGGCACAACGAAGAACGCACAAAGGACGATGGAGAATTGTCACATCCTTCGGATGGAGAGGCATGGAAATATTTCGATTTTTGCCATCCAGATTTTGCTGCAGAGCCTAGAAATGTACGCATGGGGCTATGTTCTGATGGCTTCGCCCCTTTTGGGCAGTCGGGATCTCAAAGAGAGGTTGATTGTACATTTTCGTCATGGTTTCACAAATACGTAAGTAACTGAGATTATAATTGAGGTTGATTTTATATATTCTTATAAAATACGTAAGTAACTGAGATTTGAAATATATAATCTAAAACATTTAAATTATAAATATTTATTTACAGGTTTTATTGCCTGAAACAACACTCACTAATGAGAGTGTTCGTTATCTGGCATTGGGACCGAAGAGGCAAACAAAGACTTGGCCAGGCTATGTCGTTAATGGCTTCAGGTTTAAGGCAACTCAGAATGCTATAAATGTCGAATTTATCAATGACGGCATCAGTACCAAGGATTCCGGTGTTTGCATAAGAGGCACCATCTATGACGACGAACCGGACTTTGACTATTATGGAGTGCTTCGGGATATTGCAGATTTATAATATACTGGCCCATATGATATGCATATTGTAATGTTCAAATGTGAGTGGTTCGATACGACACCAAATATCGGTTGGAGAATCGATACACAATTTGGATTTGTCGATATAAATCATCGCAGGAGGTATAGAGGGTCCGATACATTTGCGATAGCAAATCAGGCTGTTCAAGTCTACTATACAAGCTACCCAAGACGTCGTAGAGATCGATTTGACTGGTGGGCAGTATGCAAGATTAAATCTAAAAATATATTCAACGTTGGAGACCCAGCATACCAAGAGGACCAGATCGAAAAGTCCCAATACTTGGGACAACACTCGGATACAATAGATGTTGAAGATATTGTTGAGAAAAATAGAGGAGAGAAAGAGGTTGATACACAAGACTTAGCTGTCAACCAGGGGAGAAAGAGGCATCTTGTCCCAAATATTGAGGCAGAAGAAGAAGAAGAAGAAGAAGAAGAAGAAGAGGAGGAGGAAGAAGAAGACGAATTTAATGGGGATGAGTATACAGATGAAATCGACGATGAAGATAAGGATAAGGATGAGGATGAGGAGGAGGATGATGATGAAGACGAGGTCGAGGATGAGAACAAAGACGATGATTAGGTTAAATATTATTGTATATTAAAAATACTTCAAATTACGTGAATTAATATTTTTTTCGTTCGATTATTTACTTATTGCAGATGGCACTCCTAGTCTTTTTCATCGCGGCGGCACTCGTCTTCCTACTGGTGGTATGTATATTTTAGTTTAGAATTTTATATTCATTTATACTTTTATATTGTTAATTATGTTTATGTGTTCTATTTACAGGTCATGATGGCTGGCCGTGGTCGTGGTGCTGGTGGTGGTCGTGGTGCTGGCGGTGGTGGTGGTCGTGGTCGTAATGGTGCTGGTGGTCGTGGTCGCATTCAATCTTCCCGGGATGTGACCCCATCCAGCGAGCCCGACCCGGAGAGTACCCCGGGCACAGACGTATCTCGCCGTCGATCGACTACTTCATCGAGGCATGAGTCTGGATCTGCTAGCGGATCCGTTCCGCTATCGGACCCACCAGCGGATCCACCACTGGATCCCCCAGTTACTGCACAGTGGGCCCCGGAGTACCCCCATACTCGGTTCCATCCGGTTACTGGGGAGTACATGCGCGGACCCGCGGATCCTCCGACGGCACCAGAGAGGCCGAGAGGCGAGTTCCGACGAGAGCTATGGCCCGCGGGGACTTCGTAAGTAAATTTAAGATAATTTATTAAATTTTTTTTATTTATTCAAGTTAATAATCCAGTCATTTCTTCTTTGTAGGTTTTTTCCGTTTAATGTTGCCAGGGCTCTTGGAGAAATTATCAGGGCTAACTTCCATGGTGCCTACCTCAACTTTTCGTCGGTGTCCCCAAACTTGAAGTACGTCTGGCTCGACGAGTTGAGCGTATATATCTATATCTTCTGGTTAATTATTAGTTGCTCTTTAATCAACCATTTTTTAAATTACATGATAATTGAATTTGTATGTTAGACGACGTACTGGTGGCCCCCCCCATCGCGAGGACGCGATCCGCAGGACCTACAGAAGCGCTGCCTCGAAGAAGATACGGGATATGATTCATGACCTGAAAATGGGGCATACGAGGCCGAATTGGATCCGGCAGGAGTATTATGAGGATCTCTTAGATATGATGAATACTCCTGCTTACAAGGAGAAATCGGAGAAGATGAAGGCGAACCGACAGGCCGCGGGGCTTCATACTGGTGGATCAAGGCCCCACGCAGCGACGCTTGCAGATCTGGTGAGATACCGTAAATTCATTTCACTATCGAATTTGGTATTATTAATATACGGAGTTAATTAAGTTCTACGGAAATTTCGTATGCAGGCCCAACGGACGGTGAAGGAGGAAAGGGCGCCAGAATCGGTCACCATGCACGATGTGTTCCAGCATACGCACAAAAGATAGAAGGACGGGAGCTTCGTCGACGAGAGGGCCAAGGAGACTGATGTAAGTACTTATGTTTATGAGATTTACGTTAGAATTAAAAGTATTCAGACTATAAATTAGGTAAACTTAGGATTCACACTTAACTTAGTGAAACATAGGATTTAGATTACAACTTAGGTAAATCTTATAATATAAACACATTCATTTGATAGGCTGCGTATCGTGAGGCCCTTAGTCGGGCTCAGTTAACTGACACCGAGGATGTCGGTGAAACGACGCCCGTCCGGATGCCCTCTTCTTTGGCCGCTCGCAACGACTTGTTCGTAGATAACGTCGATGGCTTTAAGAAAGGGATCCTGTACGGAGCCGTCTCCCTAGGGCCGTTGCACATGGCGACTCAGAGATTTCTACCGACACTGCCTCCTCCCGCGGCCCCGGCAGACGATGATGTTAGGTCGTAGCTTACGCAGCTGCACAAGGCGGTGTCGTCCTTGTGGGAGCAAATTGTCTCGTACTTTCCGTCTCCGTCTGCTGCTGCCGGTCCGTCTGCTGCTGGTGTCGGTCCGTCTTCTGCTGGTGCTGGTGTCGGTCCTTCTTCCGTGGGTCATCTTTCTTTCAACCCTGCTGCCCCTCTGGTACCGACTCCGACTGTGACGGCACTCCTGATCTTATGTCGCCAGAGCAGCTACGCCGACTTCCGAGCAGTGTCTACGATGACTTGTCGTCGTACCTACTGTAGCAGTATATTCGTCGGTCGCAGCAGGGATTACCACCACCGGGCAATCGAACTCCTCATTCTCCTTAAAGTATTGTAATTAAGAAAATTTAGAATATTTGTGGGAATGTTGGAATATTTGTGGGAATGTTGGAATATTTGTGGGAATTTCAGAATATTTGTGATAATTTTATATTGGTGTGTATTATATATTTCGTCTATTTGATTATTGGATAATTGGTGTGCATTTTTCTGATTGTTTGGTCTATGTGATTGTTTGGTTTATGCATATTTGTGTGAACAGGGAAAGCTCTGCATTTTTTTTCAAAAACTCAGTTAGCGACGGACTAGTGACCGCGTAGCGACGGATATTTTCAGTTTCCGACTACCTTTCGACGGAATATCCGTCGCTACCTGGAGATTTGAAAGTATTTCCAGTTAGCGACGGATGATCGACGGGTTCGCGTCGGATAATCCGTCGCCAAGGTCCTGGAAATATATAGTACGACAGAATAGCGGCGGCACATTCGTCGCCAAGGTTCTGGAAATGCATCACATTTTCCAGAACTATGGCGACGGATTATCCGTCACTAGACCGTCGTTTCGTCGACGGATGAGCGACGCAATGGCGATGACTCATCCGTCGCCATGGTTCTGGAAATGCGAAGCATTTTCAGAACATGGTCGACGGATAATCCGTCAGTATTCCGTCGCCTTTGTTAGCGACGGCGGTCGACTGAATAGCGACGGAACGATACACTCTGATACACTATTACGACGGTTTACCGACGGACCATTACGTCACTAGTTTCTACACAGTTCAGTATTTAATACCTGAAATGGACGAAAGCCCGTCGGAATGTCGTCGCTAATACTTCGTATTGTGAAGTCAAAAAGCCGTCGCTATTCCGTCGCTTGACGACTACTTGGCGACGGATCATTATTAGCGACGAGCTGATTGCCGACGGATTATTTTGGCCAAGATCCGTCAGTGATCGGTCGCTAATACAAATTCCCGACGGATGGACGACGGATGTGACCGTCGCTAAATGGACATATTTTGGTAGTGATACACTTGTAGCTTAGTAGAGAGCTTCACCATTTATTTCATTTCTAACTTGTCAATTCAGTTAGAAGAAATGTGACTATTTAATTGCTTGAAAGTGCAAGCGAAATCTTGTCTGGTGAAAGTGAAATACGAAAAAAGTGATTTTTAAACACAATGAAAGTGTCTAACGCTTAAAGCTCATGTAAAAAGTAGCACAGACGCTAGACGAGACTGGCAGAGTTCAAGTACCCAACCGTAAGGACGTATATGTGTGTACTTGTGGACTGTATTTAAAAAAAAACACGAAGGAAGTGATTTTTTGTCAAATTAAAGTAAAGTGTGTATGATATTAGTTCCATATTAGTTATTGTATGTTGAAAGTGACTTTCAATATTTGGATAGGTAATATTTTATGACTTTGAAGTGATCAAATTCACACATTCAAAGTCTTGATGGCTATAAAGAAGGTGATAGAATTAAAAAAATGTGTTACACAATCAGAAAAATAATTAACTTAACTAGTAAGAATTTTTTTTTTGTTTACTAATTAGTTAACCATTTTAATAAAATTAATTATTTTAATTATTTTATGTTAATTATTTCCTGTTATTAATTATTTACTACTAATTGTTTAATTAATTGCTAATACTATTAGTAATAAAAATTTATTTACTAATACTTGTTTAACTGATACTAGTAATAATTTAAATTCTAATATTATAAGTATTACAAAAACTATTATTTAACTAGATTATTTAAGTATTTATTATAATTATATAACCAAATTATTTTAAATATTAACTAATAATTAAAATTAAAATTTTAAGTATTAATTTATGACTTAATTGGCAATGATTCATTATAGTAATGATTTAACTTTTTAAAATTAACTACTATATAACAATTAATATTACTAGAAATGATTAAGTAATTATAATGTATTAAATAATATTACTTTTGTACATTAAGCCCATCTTATTTATATTAATTAATATTAGCTAAATGGATAAAATAAGTATTTGTAGTAATTATTTAACTTACTAAAAATTAATAGTTAAGATTAAAAAAGTCTACATTTTAATTAAAAATTCAAACCTCAATTGTCACTTCAACTCACTTTCAATAAAAAAAAGAGTGAAAGTGGTGTCCCTCTTTTTTCATATAAGACAAGAGAGAACAAGAACTATAAAGTAACGATGACTCCAAGTTCCTGTCCCCTCTTCCATCGTCAACAAAATACTTAAAGTACGAGCATGACTTAAAATTCACCCACTTTCATACTTCCACACTCTACTTTTATGCAAATAAACAACCCCTTAGATGTCGAGTTGGTGATAGTTGAGAGAAGGGTTCAAAATGGATAATCTACTAATTTGTTTTACCAATATATTAGTAGGAATGTATCATTAGTTTTGTTGAATTAGATTGTCATCCTAATCTAGATCTCTCTATAAATACAATATGATCTCCTATAATAGTAACTATCTAGAAATATTAAATATAACTTGTGTGAGGCTATGGATTGAGGTGAGTATTTGGTCGCTCGGTTGGACCAAATCGAATTTGACAAAACTAACAAAACAAAAAATGTAAAAACTAAAAATCGAACCATTTTTATAATAATTGAACAAAACCAAATTGAATTAAAACAATTTGATTTTTGGTCTGTTCAGTTTATTGAGCATGTGGATCGACTTCACATTTTAGAAAGTTGGGACTATTTGAATAACAAGTTGGGATAGATGCCACCTTAAATTAAACATATACTATCATATTTAAAATAATCTCCATATCTTTAACAACTTTCATTTAAGCATCATTAGTCTTATTAGCTACCTACATGAGATTTCCTAAAAAATATTTAGAATAAATAAACAACACAGTATTAAAAATATTAAGTCCAACTATCTGAAAGTGAAACATGAATATCCCTACACTTACCTTAGTTGCCTATAATCTTCATAAACAAACAATCAATAAAATAAATATGTTGAACCTAAACCAAAAAACAAACAAAACCGAAAATTTAAAAACAAAAAACGAACCATTTTTATAAAAATTGAACCGAATTAAAATAGTTCGATTTTTGCTCTGTTCGATTTATTGAACTAGTGGATCGGCTTTACATTTTATAGCAAGTTGGGACTATTTGAATAACAAGTTGGAATTGATGCCACTTTAAATTAGACATATACTATCATATTTAAAATATTCTCCATATGTTTGACAACTTTCAATTGAGCATCATGAGTTTGATTAGCTACCTACATGAGATTTCCTAAAAAAAAATCTTTAGAATAAATAAACAACACAATATTAAAAACATTGAGACAACTCTCTGAATGTGAAACATGAATATCCCTAATACTTACCTTAGTTGCCTATAATCTTCATAAACAAACAATCAATGAATACACTGAACCTAAACAAAAAACTAACAAAACCAAAAATGTAAAAACCGAAAACCTAACCATTTTTATAAAAATCGAACAAAATCGAATCGAATTAAAACAGTTCGATTTTTGGTCTGTTCGATTTATTGAGCCATTGGATCGGCTTCACATTTCAACAAGTTGGGACTATTTGAATAACAATTTGGGATCGATGCCGCCATAAATTCAACATTTTTCATAAGAGTGAAAACAAGAACACATCAAAGAAAACATGGAGAAGAGGATACAACAAGAGATACATTGGTCAGAAAACTGTACAAGTTTGGAAAGTTTTAAACCGACAGTTCATATGTAAAGAAAGAAAGACGAAAGAAAGAAGAATCTACTCAAGCGATTGAATTATGTATCGTATTCGTACGATCACATGTCTGAGATACATGGATTTTTTTTCCTGAAGCTCAAATCGAACTACGGTGGAAAATAATCTATCGTCGAAGACATGTTGATTTTTTTTCAAGTCTTGACATACTCCATAACCATGCTGATGTGATACTTCATTATCGAATGTCAAGAAAAGTCTTTAAAAAGTGGTAGTAGTTGACATTCAATAATATAGTATCATATCAGTATAATTATGAAATGTGCCAAAAAAAGTGTGTTTCATAGCATCACACTTTTTTACTAACCACACGGTGACTTGAATAGAGTTATCAGTACCCTCAAGCATGGGGGAATCATAATATACTCCCAAAAAAGAGTGTATTTTTCACATGTTGCTAATCTTTCCATCTGGTGAGATGTCCTTGTATAGGAAAAATATGTATAATGCTCACCTGCATAGAGAAGTACTATAGCTTTTAATGCCATTTAGTTGTGTGCCCTACATAAACCACATAACACTTGGGCCATTTGGTAATGGGGCCGGATGCCTTGCAATAACCCCATGGTCAAAATCTCCTACCTAGTCATGAATTAAATAACCCCCCAAACCTACCTCATCCAAACCCAACCTCTATTTCTATCCTTCACATTATACCTTATTTCGTCGCATATTCTATGGAGGAGAAAATGTTGGATTATTCAATAATATGGGACCACACATGTAAAATTAATTGTGTTGGGCTATCTAAATAATTGTTGGCAATACTACACATGGTGGGTTATAATTTATGGTGGAATATAATTTATATATTTTCTTAGTGTTGTACTAAATGGCTCAATAAAAAGAACAACTATTGGGATCTTGTTTTCTACTTCTGAGTTGTTTTCGTACATAAACAACTGTTCCAACATGTTTGCACATCATAATTTATTTATTTTATTTTTTACATACATGGTTCTCCATTGCTTACAAGTACATTGATTTGCTGTCAATCCTTCGTTGATTTGATCGCCATATTAAGAAAATCTTGATAGAATTTATAATTTATGTACAGTAATGATCTCTCAGTTCATGCTTAAATATTAGATATGGACGCATGTGATAATGACCGTAGAAATTCTCCATTATATTAAATATGCATGAATATGCTTATTGCTGGACATGTGATAATATGAAATGTCGATTAGATTCCAATTACTCATGCTGATAGATATTTGGTGTTACTCAATTTAGAGTATTTTCCAATCTAAGTTGATCATTGGAGGACAAATTGAAATCAAATATAGACAATTTTATGTTTGGCATAAATTTAGTTTTCAATAAATTTATGTTCTAAGTCATATATTTGATGTAATCTATTGACGTACATATCTTCAGCAGATTATTTTAATATAATCTTTATGGGTTATTTGAAGCAATCTATTGGTCCATATCTTCAGTAAAAAATTACTTGAATTTTATTATGTTGACAATGCTCAGTTTAGTCAAATTAAGAATATATGTTTGAATCATGTAAAGAGATTCACATGCTTATGATTATCTTATTTGAGTTGTAATATTTTAATTATGCATGTACATAAAGTTTTGGACATGATTCGGTTTTGTAAAATTTAGTCAACATTCAAAAAAAAAATTTTGGTGCCTTTTGTGACTAGCAATAGTCGTCTAATATTCTAAATAGACCCATTGAAACAAGATGTCGTCAAAGTGACCTCTCTTGCGTAGATAGTCTATGAGGGATGTTCGATATTTGTGTGTGTAAATTCATGCGAGTATTAGCCGGCCCAAAGGAAGGTTAATACTTAGCCGAATTACACACATACTTGTGGTAATAAATGTGTGACAATTATACGGTTTACATGTGAATAATAACCCAATCCAAAGATAGGCTTATTATTTGACATGACTTATTATCAACGTTTGATCATTACACCAAGAATACCACTTGCAGTTAATATCACTGTCCAAAGACTTGATATAAATGATGTACTAGGTATCTTGAGATGGGGTTCACCATTATTTGAATTTGTTTGACTATATTTTACGCTTTGGTTATTTGTTAGAGCATGTTTATTTTTGGTTGCTTTGTTCTCTTTACAGTTAATGTTGTTAAAATATCTGCCAATAACATTTTAATTTTCATGTTTAATGGGATAAACTTTAAGGGCAAAAAAAATGAATACAGTAGCTGCTAAGGGTCCAGAACAAAAAAAACAACAATATAAAACTAAGGGTTGTTCTTTTGTGATAAGACATGACACATAAGGAAGAAATGTACAAAGTACCACGCATGGCGTATAAAGAAAAGTACATTTCTAAATTTGATCTGTTCTGAGGTTAATTTAGATTTAGTACCAAGAAACTCATGGTAGTTAGATTCTGGTGGGACTACCCACATTAATGTTCTAGGCAAGGTTGCCTGAGTTACCGAAAGTCAATTGATGGTGAAAGATACATCTATGTGGGTGGCGACAATTCGGTAGAAGTGAAAGCATTAGGACATTTTAGATTATTTTTAGGAACCGATTATTATTTGGATTTGATAGACACTTTTATTGTACCATCTTTTAGACGAAATTCAGTTTCAGTTTCTTAATGGACAAATCTGTTTATCATTGTTCATTTAAAAACAATAAGTTTAGTTTATCTTTAAATTTAAATATTATTGGTAGCGGTTCCCTTAAGGTTTATGATAACCTATATTCAGTTGAAACTATTGCATCTTATAATGAAACCTTGCAAGTGAAGTCATGTGGTACTAAAAACAAAATTAACAAATTTTTTTTGGCCTCATTATGACATAAGCATTAGGTCACTTCTCTAGAAATAGAGTTGAACGATTTGTGTCTGATGAGATTTGGATTCCATTGACTTTAATATTTATATTGAATATGTAATGGGAAGATAGACCAAAGTTAAATTATAAGCAGCTACTTTATTGGTTATGCTACAGATCAAGGGGTTGATAATTATACAATCTCACACTAAGAATTTTTTTTGAGAGGGAAGTGTAATATTTTTTGAGGATGTTGAGTTTGGGGGAGAAATAAAGTCAGGATCACTGTCTTTGAGAAGGAATCAATTACGATTCCTACTATCACTTTTGACGATGTGCAGGATTCTATACATGTCATGATCAAGAAGTGAATTCGGAGTCTCAATAAGAAAATGTTGAATTACCTCTATAAGTCGTTGTTGAGATACCTTAACAACGACAACGTAGCGGCACCCCATTGAAGATAAGGTAATTATTCCTAAGGAACAAACTCAACAACCTCAAGAACCGGTAATATTAAGATGGTCCACCAGAGAAAGGAGAAATATAATTTCGGATAACATTGTCATATTTCTCTAGGAATGTGAGAAGGACTGTGGATACTGGAAGATGATCTAATCAACTTCCGTCAGGCCATGGAAAGTTCCAATTATCAAAAGTGGATTGATGCAATGAATGAGGAGTATAAGTCCATGCAAGACAATAAAGTTTAGAAACTTGTCCCATTACCAAAAGATGTGAAGCCCATTGGTTGTAAATGGATATTTAAAACCAAGAAGGATTCGAAGGGTAATGTGGATACGTATAAAGCACGTCTTGTAGCTAAAGGCTTTACTCAAAAGGAAGGGATTGATTTTAAAGAGACTTTCTCTCCGGTTTCTTTGAAAGACTCTTTTAGAACAATCATGACACTTGTTGCACATTTTGATCTTGAGTTACATCAAATGGATGTTAAAACGACGTTTCTCAATGGTAACATTGAAGAAACTATTTATATGGTACATCCAAAAAACTTTGTCGGAAGATCCAAAGAATATAGTTTACAAATTGACAAAATCCATTTATGGACTCAAACAAGCTTATCGTCAGTGGTACTATAAATTTCACCAAGTTGTTAGCTCGTTTGGTTTTGAGGTTAACGTTGTTGAAGATTGTGTGTATCACAAATTCAGTGGGAGTAAAATTATTTTTTTTGGTTTTGTATGTTGATGACATACTGCTTGCCACAAATGATATAGGCATATTGCATGACACTAAGAAATTTCTATCAAATAACTTTGAGATGAAAGATCTTGGTGACGCCTCTTTTGTATTAGGAATTCAAATACATCGAGATCGTTCTTGAGGTATTCTTGGATTATCACAAAAGAGCTATATCGATAAAGTGCTTAAAAGATTTGGCATACAAGGATGCAAACCAGGTGACACCCCAGTCGCTAAAGGAGACAAGTTCAGTCTCAATCAGTGCCCTAAAAATAGCCTTGAAATTAAGGAAATGCAATTGATCCCCTATTCATCAGTTGTGGGGAGTCTAATGTATGCTCAGGTATGTACGCGTCCGGATATTGCGTACATAGTTGGAATTCTAGGCAGATATTTAAGTAACCCTGGGATGGATCATTGGAAAGCAGCCAAACGGGTCATGAGATACTTACAGAGAACAAAGGATTTGTCACGACCCGGTCCCAAATTGTTGGGTCGAATCGGATCAGATGGTGGCAGTAAGCTGTATCCAATGCAGGTAATCACAACAACACAATATATTTTGTCACAACATCTAAATTTTGAATAATAAAAACTTGTCCAACAAAACATTCAACTGATACAACTGATAAAATAAAACTGTCTTTTTATTTAACATCAAACTAAAAGAAAATCATCCTCTATAGAGTAGGCTCATCAGCCACAGAATCATCGTCCTCCAAATGGGACTCTGGCAGCACTGCTGGATAAAGCACCGGATCGTAGTAGCTATTTATCAATAGCTCAGCTTCATCAAAGGAACCTATTGGGGGTGGGGGATCCAGTTAGGAATGGAGAAAGTACAATTATGAAAATTTAACAATTTAACTAATAATTAAAAATTTGCAGTTTAAACAATTGAAATATTTGAACAATATTTTCCAGTAATTTTTTTCCACAATTGAAAACAATGTGATTTGAGTATGTAATGCTTATGACCGGCTTGGGTTGTACAATAGTATCCTAGTGATACGATACGGCTTATCCCCGTGTGTAAGAGGGATAAGCTCGCACAATCAATATGCAATATGAGGGGTGTTGGTCATAATACACTACACTACTCCCCCAATCCCACAATCAATAACAATCAATACTCTAGGAGAGAGTTCGTGTAGCAATGTGGTTTAATCTTGCAATATTACCATTATTAACTAAATTGAAAAATAAACACAACCGTACTTGCCTTTGTTTATGACTGAGTTGAAGAGTCGGTTCCGGAAAGAAATCAGACTTGTCCTCGAAATCCTACATTGAGAATTCCGACTTTGCATAAATGAGGAAACCATATCTAGGTGTGCTAGTTACAATTTCAAGAAATGGTCCTAATCCAGTTTTATGTTATTTATAAATTCTACCAGAACACGTTTATCGATGTGATTTACTAGTTATTAATTTACGAAAAAATCAATTTAATATTTATTGAAAAATCGCATTTTCTGATTATTTGGCAAAACTTAGTATTTTGTACTATTATGTATAAAACTAATATTTTTTTCTCTAAATGAGAAGAACGTGAATTTGTTTAAATAACAAACTTGTAATTTTCCTAGTTATTAATGTGAGAAAATGATATTAATTTTCTATATCCAAAATAATGTCTTTTTGATATTTTACGCATTTATCGACAAACCAACAAAGCCAGAATTCAAAAGCTACTCTTCACTATTACAGAGCTACAGAAAAATAAAGAGCTGGGCTTATGTCCTTACAATTATTTACATAAATTAATGGAATAAAATAAATATATACTGGTGAACCCTGAACGCCGGGAAGCGATCCATTCAGCAGGCTGAGGCCCTGCACCAAAATATGATTTGGCCAGTAACTAGTTCTAAATAATAAATTATTATTAAATATAATATAAAAATAGGGTCTCAGACTTGGTCCAAAGTATTACGTCACGTACTAGCTAATGCCTCAACGTCCGGAACAATGCCGGTTTCGTTTGCATTACGTAAAGGACCCATTGACCGATACGGTCGTCGCTCGGAAAAGTAATCGAAAATCAAATCAACAAAAACAAAACCAGTTTAGAATTTAGAAATTTTATAGAAAAACTCTTTTAAAATATTTTTCTGAAAATTTGAGCAGCATTCCCTCTGTATTTGGGACAACCCAATACTGGGAATTTGGGCCAACAACACACCAATAATATCCCAACCAGGGAAATAACTCATGAATTCATTTCCACCAATAATATTAAAACCCGAAAATAATATTGAACCCGAAAATATACATCCACAGCACGTTTCCAGTATTTGAAAAATCGAAGTTACTCAGAAACCCGAAAATATCATAAAACAAATCTACAGAATATTTCCGAAACATAACTCGGAATTTCCGAGAAGCCACAGAAACCACAATAACAAAACCAAAGCTACAGAACCATCCAAAATGGAGTTCGGAAATGTCCAAAATCATAACTGCAATAAATCGAGCCAATTTCCATAGCGGAATCGGGGACCGAATCATCATCGACGCACGGGAGGGATGAATTACTCTGATTAACAGAAATTACCTAATATCCGTTGGTCGGGGAGCCGCGAGATAATCTCGGGAACGGAAACGAAAAGAGCTGGACCGTGGAATCGGGCCACGGAACCACGGACAGCGGATCGGGGCTCTGGAACGAACGACGAACGGTGCACGGGGCGCACGGGGACAGCGGGCTGGGCGCGGCCGGGAAGTGGCGCACGGGGGTCGTCGGATCGGTCGCGGGGTCGCCGGACAGAGGAGGCGGCGACGGAATCCGCTCGAGTTGGCCTGGGTCGGGCGTTGGAGGTGGCGCTCGGGACTCCGACGGTGGAGCTCGGGTCGCCGGGGGCGTGGCTCAGGCGGATGGGTCGCCGAAAGGGCGCTAGGTCGGACGGCTAGGGTTGGAAAGTTTGGAGGAAAGAGGGTTGGTGATGGAGAGTGGAGAGAAGGGGTTTATATAGGGTGAGCACCAGGGGTTACGGGAGCCGAGGAGTCACCGGCGGTTTGGAAGAAGAAGGGTGGCGGCGGCTGGCGGTTTCGGAAGGGAAGGTCGACGAGCATGTTGGTCGGGAAGGAAAGGAAAGACTTTTCCTTTGCCTGGATCAAATGAGAGTGAGAGAGAGTAATAAGAGAGCTAAATGAGAGATTAATAAGGTTTTTAAAGAAAAGAATTCTTTTGTTTTTTCAAAATATAATATATGAATATATCCTATAATACTTATGAATGGTTTCAAAAATCGGAATTGGGTTCGATTTTCGAAAATAGTTCGAAATGGGTTCGGGACAGGTCTGGTCCAACTGAAAATTCCAAGAAAAATAATTTTTCTAAAATATGGTTTTTCATAAAAATGGTAATAATTAAATAGCAACAATTTATAAAATAATTTTTTTACGGGTTTTGACTAAACTCTAAGATTCCAGAAATAATAATTTTTCTAAAAATACAAATTTTCTAAATTAACAAATAATAATGATTTATAATAATAATTAGCTAATTAAATTATTCAAATAATTAACTAAAAAATTACGGGTTTCACAACCTTCCCTCCTTAAGAAATTTCGTCCTCGAAATTAAAGGATAGGGTTAGGAATTACCTCAGGTCTCAAATAGATACGGATACTGTTCTGCCGAATCTGATAGTTCCTCTGGTAGGGAAGATCTTCACACTGTCTCCTTCTTCGAACTCCAATGGTCGACGACTGCTATCAGCCCAATGTTTCTGTCTATCCTGAGCAATCCTGAGCTTGTCTCTAATCACCTTTACCTTCTCTGCTGCATCTGTCACCATCTCAGGTCCAAGCAGTACCCTTTCTCCTATGTCGTCCCAAGCAAGTGGAGTACGGCAACGACGTCCATAGAGTGCCTCAAACGGTGTCATACCGATGCTGGCTTGGTAGCTGTTGTTGTAGGAGAACTCTACCAAGTGCAAGTGGTCTTCCCAAGACCCTCCAAATTCTAAGATGCAAGATCTCAGCATATCTTCTAGCGTCTGGATGGTTCTCTCCGATTGTCCGTCAGTTTGGGGATGATAGGTGGTGCTGAACTTCAGTTGTGTTCCCAAACTGTCATGCAAACTCTTCCAAAAGTGAGAGGTAAATCTAGTATCTCTGTCATATACGATACTTACCGAAACTCCATGAATCCGGTAGATATGCTGCATGTACAATGCTGTCAACTTCTCGGTGGATAGACCAACTTTGAAGGGAATAAAGTGAGCTGACTTTGTCAGTCAGTCCACAATAACCCAAATGGCATCCTTTCCTCCTTGGGATCGAGGCAATCCTGACACAAAGACCATTGTTGTGTGTTCCCATTTCCACTCCGGGATGTCTAGTTGTAACAGTCCTACTGGCCTCTGTCTGCTGGCTTTCACTTGTTGACAAATCAAACATCTAGCCACAAATCTGGATACTTTCTTCTTTATTCCGTACCACCATACTATAGTACGCATATCCTGATATATTTTATTAGCTCCTGGATGTATGGAATACTGCGACTGGTGCGCTTCTTGCATCAGCTCATTCCTCAGTTCGCCAGTTGGTATGCAAAGCCTCGTACCATGCCTCAATGCTCCGTCGTTGGCGATTGAGAATCCTTAAAGTGTTCCTGCCAGCACTTAATCTCTGAGTTTGCAAAGTGTCTCGTCTTGAAATTGTGCCTCATTGACTTTGTCTATCAGACTTGAACGCACTTGCAACTGCATCATTGATGATTCAACTCCTGGTACGATAGCTTCTCTTTCCAGCTTCTTCATTTCCTCTTCAGACAGTACAATCTCCAGTCCAAGCTGTTTGCAAAAACAAAAGTATAAAACTTTATTGATACAAACTTTGTAAAGATTACAAGAATTCTGGGAAAGGTACAACTATAAAAATCCAATCTAGAAGACGATTGCTTTATCCCTTGGACGATGTGAACTTTGAAGACTGTAGCCTCTGAAGTTGACTTGAAGGCAAAAGCCTCCGAAGAATGCAGCAGCACTTGGGCAAGAACTCCTGAACTCTCTGAACTTTTATGTCTGATCTCTGATTTATGATCTGTGATCCCCCTGAATGGAGACTTTGAAACTCTATTTATAGAATTCTGAAAATAACTAACTTTTAGTTATTTTAGACTGCGTATGATGGATTATGCATGAATTCGATTGCACAACAATGGACTGCACAGGCAGTTGTCTGATCATGGGCCAACTGTCTTGGACACATGGCATCATTTGATTGAAATGTACATGATCGTGCATAAATGGTTGCCACGTAATGAGCAATTGATGGCATGAATGCCACGTATATACTGTCAGTTTTCTTGATAGAGTGCGCAACCTGAATTGTGCTGGCTCTGGATTGCGCAAGAATGGATTACGCCAGTATGGATTGCGCATCAGATAGGCTGGCAGATTGCGCTGCCAGCTGTCCTCGAGCGCCGTACTGCACGATTAAACAAACAGTCGCCTCGTTCTCCGTATTGTCAGCTGTCAGAAGATTTTATTATGTCAGGTAATGATGATGATTTGCCATGTCATCCTGCGCGCTTGAGAGTGTGCGCAGTCTAGTGTACGTAATTTATATACTGCGCAATCTGATGTCTGCGCAGTTCATTTGAAAGATGTATTTCTTGATCTTCATGACTTTGTTGATGTGTGCAATTTGATTTTTAGGACCTACAAGACCCCCTTCAAAGTTTTCGAAAGTTGAAATTATTCAAAATTTCGAAATACTTTGAATTTTGAAATTTCAATCAAATTGCGCATGTATTAAGCTGTCTGCGTAATCGGATAGATCAGTCCGACTTTGTCGGCGCAATCTGAGGCAGCCGTTACTCTTCGAAAAACTATAAATAGTTCTCTTCGATATTCATTTCATTCTTTACTTTGTTTTCGCGATCTGAGAGAGAAGTCTCGAGCTATTCCTTCCTTGAACATATATTAAGTGAGCTGGAAATCTCTATGAAGAATTATAAAGATCTCAACAAAGGGGAAGTGGAACCTTTTGTGCAGGCCGAGTTCGAATAAATGGCTCAAGCAGCGGCAATTGAAAGAGTGAACCTCCAAAATTTCTTGGATGCTTATACTACAAAAGCTGCTGAATATAATTTCAAGTTAGAATCGGTAATCTCAACTGCTGAGAGGAGAGAGAAAAGAATTGCCGATCTGAGAGTGGAGATTGCTCGTCTTGAAGAGGAACTAGAAAATGAAGTTACAGAGCACCAGACAGCAGTCCAACAAATTGATGCTCTTACTCAGGAAAGAAACGAGTATGTAGCAGCACATAATGCTGAAATCACTCGCCGAATGGTCTCCATGCCCGTTTTTAATGAAGAATCGGGAATGGAAGAAGCCAGGAGGAAAGTGATGGCATCACGTGAAGAACGGTTGCAGACTCTAAAACAACAGATCAACAATCTAATAAAGCCTCCGTCTTAGTAGAAAGACCATTTTGTATCTTTTTGTCTTTCTTCATACTATGCATGTAATGTCTCACATTTTGATCAATAAAAGATATTTTTTGTTGTGGCTCTATTATTTCTTGCGTATCTTATTCAAATATAAATAATAGCGATAGAAAATATATTCAGAGGTACAGGACATGATATATTTCTTGATGATTTTGTAGAAAAATAATTATATTCATTATATCTGCTCAGAGGTAATATGGACGTGGCAGAACATAATTTGTCGAATATGATTATTTTTAATAGATAACTTAATCAAGGATGATCAGTTACTGATGTAAATAAAATTGAACGAAAATGAATCGTTATAATGAACGGATGAACCGTCGGATGATGATGAACGAACGAACCGTCAAGTGATAATGAATGAACGGGCGAACCGTCAGATAAATGTGAACGGATAAACCGTCAGGTGATAATAAATAAACGGGTGAACCGTCAGGTGATGATGAATGAACGGATGAACCGTCAGATGATAATAAATAAACGGGTGAACCGTCAGGTGATGATGAATGAACGGTTGAACCGTCAGATGAATGTGATGAATGAACGGGCGAACCGTCAGATGAATGTGATGAATGAACGGGCGAACCGTCGGATGAATGTGATGAATGAATGGGTGAACCTTCAGATGAAAGTATCGTTTCATTGTTTTGATAATCTCTGCCTATAAATAGAACAGAAATCTGGAAGGAATGATTATTTCCACTTTTCAACATAAAGATATCTTCCGGAGATGCATCCAAGAAGGCTGAGATCACCCCGAAGGTTGAAGCGGGTACTGATGAACATCCGGCCGAACTGGTCCAGTCAAAGCAGGCAGAGGCAGGCGAAGGTTCGTCTGTACCCAAACCACCGCAAGATATTCTGGACTTCCTGCTTGAACCAGGAAAGACTGAAGAGGAAGAGGCCATGAGGATGGCTACCTGCAAGTTCCTCGTGGGTTCCAGCAAAGATATTCTCAGCTCTTTTGCTAATTATGTCTTTGATAAGGATGTCAGTGATCCCTGTCCCAATGTTGATAAGGATGACAGTGACCTTCCTTGATATCATGTAACATCATTTATGATAAAATAAAATTAAACTTTATTTATGAATTGTCTGATTATATTTACATAAATTTATGTTACATTTATACATAGTATTTCTTGAGGAATTTGCCATTGATAGGCATCATTGCAACTCGACCATCTAATTCTGCAAGTTGATATGCTCCATTTGAAAAGACTTTGCTAACAACATAAGGTCCTTCCCACTTCGCATCGAACTTGCCTTTGCTCATGTGAGTCATAGTCATAGGACGTATGACCGTTAGAACAAGTTCTTCTTGCTGAAAGGCTCTGACTTTAACTTTGCGGTTGAAAGTCTTCGAGATGCGGGCTTGATATAGCTCAATATGTTGCTGAGCCATTAACCGTTTCTCGTCGAGTGCCTCCAATTCTTGAAGTCAAAGAAGGTCGTTGTTCTCTGTAGTGAGTTCATTAGCAATGGCAATCCTTAAAGAAGGAATTTGAAGTTCCAGAGGAAGAACTATTTCACAACCATACACCAAAGAGAAAGGTGTAAAGCCTGTGGGATTGCGGACCGTAGTTCGATAGGCCCAGAGACATTCACCAAGCTTTTCACTCCAATTTTGTTTGTTAGTGGATACAAACTTCTTAAGGAGCTTGATGATGGTTTTGTTAAAAGCTTCAGCTAATTCATTAGCAGCAGAATTGTAGGCTGTCGAAGCGACATTGTTAATTATATAATCATCACAGAATTTGGTGAACTTCTGACTGATAAATTGTGGTCCATTATCATGGATGATTCGTCGAGGTACACCAAATCGATATATGACATGGTGTTTGACGAAGTTAATGACACTGCTGGTCTTGACTTCAGCCAAAGGTATAGCTTCAGCCCATTTGGAGAAGTAATCGGTTATTGCTAAGATGAACCGATGTCCTCTAGAAGAAGGAAGATTGATGGGACCAATGACGTCCATGCCCCAAGCTTCAAAAGGCCAAGAAGCAGCCGTCGGATGCAAAAATTTTGATGGTTGATGAATAAAATCTGCATGGATTTGACAAGCTCGACATTTCCTTGCATAATCGATGGCATCAGATACCATAGAGGGCCAATAATAACCCATACGTCGGATGCGATCTTGTAGCTTAGGACCGGGTTGATGTGCTCCGCAAACACCATCGTGAGCCTCACGCAGTACTTGCTTTGCTTCCTCACCAGCTAAACAGCGTAAGAGTAAGCCATCATAAGTCCGCCGATAGAGAGTCTTGGTAATCTGATTGTAATAGAATCGGAGAGACCGCCGACGAATACTTGTAGCTTCTTTGGGATCTTCAGGGAGTATGTCATGAACTACGAAGTCAATGAAGGGAGTTCTCCAATCTTCACTGATAACATTGACTTCAGTAAGATTATTGAACTCAATATTATGATTGTTTTCGACGCAGAACAGTTCTCGATTAGAGATGACCATCACTTGTTGTCTCCTGATGGGGATGGCTAAGACTGCTGTAAGATTAGCCAAAGCATCTGCCTCAGTATTGCAAGCTCGGCGTACATATTCAATGAAGAAGGCTTTGAATGATGTAGCCATGTTGATTGCTGCTTCAAAGTAAGGCACCAGATCTTGATGGCGAACTTCATAGGTTCCTCTAACTTGGTTAACAACCAGTTTAGAATCACCATAGACTTCAAGATACTCGACGTCAAGTTGTTTGGCTAGCTGGAGGCCAATGAGTAGAGCATTATACTCTGCCACGTTGTTGGAACAAGACTCATCAAGAGAGTATGCTCTTTGGATAACTGACCCATCTGGAGAAACAAGGACAACTCCAACTCCTGCGACGATGGCACCATTGGGTCCGATCCTGGATGCACCATCAAAGAATAGATGCCAAGTAGGAAATTCTTCGGAGACGGTATTAGATTCCAAAGTCTCGTCTGAAATTTCGTCACAGAGTTTGGACGTCTCTGGAACAGGATGAGCTGCTAAGAAATCCGCCAGGGCCTGACCTTTGACAGACTTTTGTGGAACATATACCATGTCATATTGGGCTAGCAGAATGGCCCATGTAGCCAACCGAGAATTGAGTGTGCTGGGCTTCTTCATGAGTACCCGAAGAGGATTAACTCGTGATATGACATGAATGGTTTGACCAATGATGTAATGCCGAGTCTTTTGAACAGCAAACATGAGAGCTAGGCATTCTTTTTCGACCGGACTATAACGGTGTTCAGCACCAATCATAGTACGACTGAGATAGTAGATGGCTTGTTCATGGCCTTCTTTGTTCTTTTGGGCAAGTAAAGTACCCAATGAATGGTCCATAGCACGGACATACATTAAGAATGGTATGCCAGAGATTGGTGGCACCAAGACTGGTGGATTCATGAGATACCGCTTTATGTCATCAAATGCTCGTTGACATTCTTCAGTCCAAACGAAAGATACACCCTTCTTCATGAGTTGAGTGAATGGTCTGCAGCGTCCAGACAGATTCGAAATGAATCTCCTGATGTACGCAAGTCGACCTTGAAATCCTCGTAGCTCTTTTAGGTTGCGTGGAGGACGCATCTCTTGAATGGCTTTGATCTTCTCGGGATCCACGTGTATACCCTTAGAGGTAATGACGAAGCCGAGAAATTTGCCACTAGAGACACCCAAGAATGACTTGGTGGGATTCATTTTGAGTTGATGCTGGCGCATAAGATTGAAGATAGTTCTCAGGTCTTGGATATGATCTTCTTTCAGACGACTCTTGACAGCAATATCGTCAACATAGCATTCGACAGTCTTACGCAAATGATCTCGAAAGATGGTACTCATAGCTCGTTGGTATGTTGCACCAGCGTTCTTGAGACCAAACGGCATTACAGTATAGCAATAGACTCCACGAGGAGTACGAAAAGAAGTATGCTTTTTATCTTCAGGATGCATCCGAATCTGATTGTATCCGGAAAATCCGTCCATGAAAGATATTCTTTCGAACCCACACGTATTGTCAATCATAACGTCCGTGATAGGGAGAGAAAATTCATCTTTTGGACATGCTTCATTTAGATCCCGGAAGTCGATACAGACTCGAACTTTGTCGGTTTTCTTTAGAACTGGGACAACATTAGCTACCCAATCAGGATGCTGCTCTTCTCGAATAAAGCCACAAGCAATGAGCTTTTTGACTTCATCGTCGATTGCATCCATCATTTCTGGCTTGAAATGCCGTTGTTGTTGTTTGACCGGTTTTGCATTCGGCAGGATATTCAGTTTGTGAGTAGCAACTTTGGGATCTAGTCCTGGCATGTCTTTATAACTCCAGGCGAAGACATCAATGTATTCTTTAATCAAAAGAATTAATTCTTGTTTGTCTGTCTCTGGGAGGTTCTTGCTGATGAATATTGGACGAGGTGACCCGCTCTCTCCTACGTCAATTTGAACTAATTGATCTTCAGTAGGAGGTTCTCTTTGTTCGAATCGGAGTTCCCATTGGGTATCCATTCGTTGAACCCAAGGATCCGTTTCAGAACTTTCTTCAACATCCTCGTCATAACCTTCTGGAAGTTCGACGGAGACCATGTTAGAAGATACAGTCAGCCGATGAATTTGATCGATGTTGGTGTCAGAATCCCATGATCTGGAATCAGAAGAGTTAGAACGCTCTTCACTATCAGATTCAGAGCCTGCTGGGGATAACAGCGGAGGAGAAGCATATCCGAGACCTCTTTTGGTCTTGCTGTAATATATATCTGACTTTCCTTTTGGAACAGCCATACGAAGAGGAGTCTTTCTACCCTTACCGTAGTTGAGGCCGCTCTTGAAGTCGTAACCCATCTTTCGGACGATGTCTTTTGATTGTTGACTGTAACGACGGAGTTGAAGATGCCCCGTGTCGTTAATTTTGCTATCATCCGTATAGCTGAATTGTTGTTCTGGTCTTTTACTAAAAAGTATTGGACGTTCGCCTTTCTTACGTGCGGGAACAATACGATATGAATCCTTCGGATGTTCACATGAAACTTCTGTTTGAAGAGATTGCACAACTCCCATTGTAAATGACTGATAACTATCCAACATATCTAAATAGCATTTAGCATGATAAATGACATCAGTATACTGAAAAGTAGGTGCTTTTTCATTGATTTGTACATTAGTATTTACAGTAGAACTTTTAGCCTTAGCAGGCTTAGTCAGGTTGATTACAAGAGGGGGAGAAGAAGAACGTGGAGGAGGATTAGCTTTGTTACGACGGAGGTCGATAACAAGTGGTTCAGAGAAGGTGAGCTCCCTTTTCTCCTTGTTATGAGATAGATCTATAACAAATGGTTCAGAAGAAGTAAGCTGCTTTTTATCCTTATTACGACGTAAGTCAATAACAAGCGGCTCAGAAGAGGTGACCTCCCTTTTATTCTGATCATCATCAGTAGATTGCTTCTGGACTGGCAAGTGAATAGCCAGTGGCTTGGAGGATTGAGGACGAGAAACACGCCCTTTGACAGGAATGATGAGGGTATCTTTAGGCATTGTTTTTTGCTCTTCTTCGGTGTCCAGAGATAAGACAACCTTCATGAATTCGTCCTTGTATATACGTGCATCATTGCAGTATGCCTCAATGCCTTTGAAAGGATAGAGATCAACAACTTCCTTCTGAACTTCTCCATTGTCATCAACATATTTGAAACATTGATGAAGAGTTGATGGAATAATGTTATGCTCGTGTAGAAATGGTCTCCCCCCACAGAGCATTATAAGAACAACCATGGTTGTCAATGATGTAGAAGGTCACCTTTGTGCGAAGATTGCCTATTTGAAGTTTTAGGCGAATCTTACCCAAAGGTTCACTCCTTCCCTGATTGAACCCAAAGATGGTGGTGATTGTACTGGAGAGGCTATGCACTGGAATCTTCAATGCATCCAACATTGTCTTTGGCATAATGCTGAGAGCAGACCCTGGATCTATCAAGATACGATCGACTTTCATCGAGTCAACATATCCTGTATAGTAGAGTGGACGGTCGTGCCTGTTATCTTCCATCAACATGTCATCTTGAGTGAAAGTGATGTTCGGAATTAGCTCCAACACACTATGACAATGAAGACAAGAGACTGGTTCTGCTTTTGGCTTCTTCAGAAGAGCTAAGCAGGTTTCAGCTTGCATAAGAGCCTCGCTCAGAGTTTTCCGAGTCTCTTTGGAGAGGCGCAAGAGCTCGAAGATGGACAACCGGGCCGGTGTATTAGCCAATTAAGCTAATATGTCAAAGTTGTAAGGCTTTTCAAGTCCGGAAAGAGATGTCTTCTTCAAAGGTTTATCGAAGTGGACTTGCTGTTTGCCTTTGTCAGCAACCGTTGGCTTGGGAGGAATGGGTATCACAACCGGTGAGGAAGCTGTAGGAACATCCTCGGTAGAAACAGGCTGCACTGGAACAGACTCAGAAGAAGAAGAAGCAGGATTTTCTTGAATTTCGGGATAATCCTTCAGATAGGCTTTCCCTGATCTGGTGCCTAGTAAGATTTCTTCATCAACTATGGGGTCAAAAGACACTATATTGCAAATCTTTGTCTTGCCCTTGGAGCGATCTTTCTTTTTGGAGGAAGAGGGAACTTCAAACTCTGAAGCAAGATCCGGATGAATCCACATAATTTCGCCATTGTCAAGAGACAAGGGGACAAGACCTTCACTTTGTGGAAGAGGGAGATTCTCAATCTCAAGAGTAGCCTTGGGGATAGGAATGACACCATGTTGTACCATCTGTGGTGGGAAATTATCGAACTGAACTGTTACCATATTTGCAGTAACAGTCTTCTCGTCTTGTTGCAGAGTGATGACGCCAGCGTTGACCAGCTCCTGGATTTTGCCTTTGAGCACATAACATGCTCGAGTGGGATGTCCGATGAACCTGTGATAGACACAGTACTTGGGATGATCAGTCTTACCGACTTCATCGGGCTTCTTCGGATCTGGAAGTTGAATTTTATTGCTTTTGAGTAAGCAATCAAAGATACTAGCAGTGTCATTCTCGTCAAAGGAATACTCTACTTTAGGACGAGGTTCCCTCGGTGGAGGTGCTGAAGGAGTAGAAGTGGACGTAGGAGGAGCTACGTTGACCGCCAAAGATTCTTTGTTCTTATTCAAATTGATGTTCAAAGTTTCTTTTGGTTTGCGGTTGTTCTGGCGATTGCCACCACCTGATGTTTGATGTTCATTCCGGTCGGGATTAGACATTTGTACCCCTAGCTGCTTAAATTTGTCGGCGCTAACTTCAGCGGCTTTAGCGTTGACAATAAAAGATGGCCAATCTTGGAATTGAGTAGACCCCGTCCACATGCTGATGATAGGCAAAAGATTTTCCTTGCAGGTGTCTATGGTGACAGCAGCCGGAGTTCCTGGAGGCATTTTCAAAGCTTCCCGACGGAATCTTTCGATGAAACTCTCAGCAGTTTCATTGTGCTTTTGTTTGATTTTATTGAGGGCTGACATAGTCATATCGTTGATCCCCTCATAAAATCGTTCTAAGAAGATTTGCTTTAAGCCAGAGAAGGAGGTGATACAACCATCAGGCAAGCTTCTATACCAATCGTATGCTACGCCAGCTAAACAACCGACGAATACTCTGGTAAGAAGAGCGTCATTTGGTTGAAGTTGTACAGTCATAACCTCAAAGTGGTTGATGAACTGACTGGGAGATGTGCTGCCATCAAACAGCGACATGGTTGGGATCTTATACTTCGGAGGAAATGGAACTTCCTTCCATTCAACTGGGTAAGGTTGCTTGATCCCCAGTCTTTGCAAGTTGTCCTTCTCCTTGAAAGCTTCGAACTGAGTTCGTAGGAGCTTCACAGCTTCATTGGCATCTTCCACTGATGTAGAAGGAGCAGGCTGAACTACAGTGTTAGGAGGAGGAACAACATGATAAGCACTACCCCCAGCACCTGACTGACTGGGTGTAGACTGGACTTGTACATGAGGTATTTGAGTAGGTGCTATCCCCAATCTAGCATTGACAGGCACCGATGATGCTATAATTTTAGGATTTGTAGGCATTACAGTCGGTGGGGCTGTATGCTGAGCCACAATGATGGAATGCATACTTGCGACCATTTCAGCCATAGTCTTCAGTTTATCTTCTAGTGCAGCTATTCTTTGTTCTTGACTAGCTGAACTGGAAGCATCAGGATCTTCATTGACAACGTAAGCTGTCACTTCTCTGGGTATAATGGAAGACACTGTCTGTTCTGAACTTTCGCTGTATGCATCGTAATCAGAGAAGGAATCATCTCCTGAGTGAGAAAGAGGAAGATGACCAGAAGGATCTTAAAGATTCCTTTGACCGATTGTGTCTCGGCCTCGGGAACGGGTATGTCGGAATACTCTTTCAGAGGATTCTTGGAGTAAATCCAAGTACCGTTGGCTTGGCCTGCGAGGCTTCCCGTGCTTAGAGCACTTCCTACCCCCAGTGTCTCTGGAAGTCATGTTGACGGAGGCGTATAAAACCTCATCTTCATCTTCTGACATCAGTTCAGAGTTAGGAAAATTCAGACGATCGAAGACAGATCGTCTTGTTGTTTGACAACAATACTTGATAACAACTTTGTGATTGCAATGATGATGATCACTTGGTTGAATTGGAAGTGTTGAAGTATTGTCCCGCCTTTGTTGGAGGTGTTCTCGAAGATCGGAAATAGCAACAGGACGAGCAAAAGTTCGAGGGACTTGTTCTTTGATAACATTCGGAACATAGTTCCGGTTCTTTAAATGCTTTGTCCCCTGAGTGTACAGGGAAGTACTTACTTCATTGGCATAAGTGTCTGGATTCCTGATCCTGGAAGTTCGCTTCTGATGACGTTTGGTCTTCGGCATTGGTTGTTTGCGTTTTACCGAAGTTGGCATGTTGAGATAAGTTCTTAAGTCAGCAAATTCACCCCCAGGGGTTTCTGTTTGAGACACCAGTAGTTTTCCCTGTCTGGAACGGAAGATTTTAAGGGTTGGAAGATCTTGGAACTCTGCTACCGGAGTAGGCAGAATACCTCTTTGATCAGTACAAGTTCTTTTGACATGAAAAGAAGAATCCTTGTTTGAAAGAGTTTTTGTACTGACTGATGCCGGAGCACATTCAGTATGATCTTCTACGGTAAAGACCGAGGAAAATTAAGAAAAGACCAAAGGGCCTTTTCCTTTGTTCTGGAAAGAAGGGTTAGCTAAATAGCGTTTCCCTCTGTTGTCTTCCAAGTCATGGGACGAGGAAGTTTGAGAAAAGACCAAAGGGCCTTTTCCTTTATTCTAGAAAGGAGGAGGAATAGCCAAAAGACTACCCCCAGTGGATTGTGCAGGAACAGCAGGGTGTTGGAGAGGAGCAGCACTCTTCTCTTTGTTGTAAGAAGAAGAAAGATTAACCAAAGGGCTGTCTTTCTTGGATTGTGCAGACATGGTTTGCGCATGGGTGGATGGCGCACTGGCAGATTACGCAGGAGAGTCCTTGACAGAGAATTTTTTTGTTCTGGCCATAGACACTGTGGTTTGCGCATCAGGAGTTCTGGCCATAGAGTGTTTGGGGTACACTCTAGTTGCTGGAGTGTTAGTTTGCGCAGGAAGATGGGCAGCCAATTGCGCCAGAGGCAGAGGAGTCTTATGCTTTGACAAGGCAGCATAAGAAGTCTTCTGTGCACTGACAGCAGCAGCTTGTGCATGAGTAATTGAGACAGATTGTGCAACAATCTTAGTGGCAGCAACTGTAGACTGTGTAGCAGATTATGCAGCAGGCTTCTTGACAGACTGCGCAGCAGTCTTGTTGACAGAGTTGATAGACTGCACAGCAGTCTTGGAGACCCACACTGGGTGCACTTTGCTCGTGGCAGAAGTGGTTACAGTGCGAGGAGTGGTCTTAGAATTGATCATGGCTTCATAGGCTGTCTGGTTGACCTTCACAACCAGAGTCTTCTGCGTCTTCCCGATAGACGCTATGTCACATTGAGTTGTCACTTCCTCGTCGGAGGAGAAAGTCGTCCCCAGCAGAGTCGCCATTTTGTACTTGCAAAAACAAAAGTATGAAACTTTATTGATACAAACTTTGTAAAGATTACAAGAATTCTGGAAAAGGTACAACTATAGGAATCCAATCTAGAAGACGATTGCTTTATCCCTTGGACGATGTGAACTTTGAAGACTGTAGCTCTGAAGTTGACTTAAAGGCAAAAGCCTCGGAAGAATGCAGCAGCACTTGGGCAAGAACTCCTAAACTCTCTGAACTTTTATGTCTGATCTCTGATTTATGATCTGTGATCCCCCTGAATGGAGACTTTGAAACTCTATTTATAGAGTTATGAAAATAACTAACTTTTAGTTATTTTAGACTGCGGATGATGGATTGCGCATGAATTGGATTGTGCAACAATGGACTGCGCAGGCAGTTGTCTGATCATGGGCCAACTGTCTTGGACACATGGCATCATTTGATTGAAATGCGCATGATCGTGCATAGACGGTTGCCACGTAATGAGCAATTGATGGCATGAATGCCACGTATATACTGTCAGTTTTCTTGATAGAGTACGCAACCTGAATTATGCTAGCTCTGGATTGCACAAGATTGGATTGCGCCAGTATGGATTGTACATCAGATAGGCTGGCAGATTGTGCTGCCAGCTGTCCTTGAGCGCCGTGCTGTACGATTAAACAAACAGTCACCTCGTTCTCCGTGTTGTCAGCTGTCAGAAGATTTGATTATGTCAGGTAATGATGATGATTTGCCACGTCATCCTGCGCGCTTGAGAGTGTGCGCAGTCTAGTGTGCGCAATTTGTATGCTGCGCAATCTGATATCTGCGCAGTTCATTTGAAAGATGCATTTCTTGACCTTCATGACTTTTTTGATGTGTGCAATTATTTTTTTAGGACCTACACAAGCTTCTCTATGTCCTCCAGTAAATGCCGCTCCTTGGTCAAAAATATCGCCATCGGGTACCGACTAAGTGCATCTGCAACCACATTAGCCTTACCTGGATGGTACTGCAAGTCGATGTCGAAATCTTTCATCAGCTCCAGCCATCGCCTCTGTCGCATGTTCAGCTCCTTCTGAGTAAAAACATATTTAAGACTTTTGTGGTCTGTAAATATTTCCACTCTCTCTCCATAGAGGTAATGCTTCCACAGTTTTAGTGCAAAAATGACTGCTGCAAGCTCCAAATCATGCGTGGGATAGTTCTTCTCATGAGTTCGTAATTGCCTAGATGCGTAAGCAATTACTTTCCCGTGTTGTTGAAGAACACAACCCAATCCTTTACCAGAAGCATCACTGTAGATTGAGAAACCGTCGGTACCTGTGGGTAGCGCAAGTATCGGTGCCGTTGTAAGTATCTTCTTCAGTTCCACAAATGCTTCCTGGCAAGCTTCAGTCCACACAAATTCTTCATTCTTCCTTGTGAGCTTCGTTATCGGCTCAGCAATCCTGGCGAAGTCCTTCACAAATTTCCAATAGTAGCCAGCTAAGCCCAATAAACTTCTGATTTCAGCAACTGAACTTGGTATACTCCACTTCTCAATAGCAGCTATCTTCTTTGGGTCCACCGAAATTCCTTCTCCTGTGACAACATGGCCCAGAAAATCCACCCTGTCTAAGAAGAATTCATATTTAGATAACTTACCATAGAGCTTCTCCTTCCTTAAGGTTCCCAGAACTTTTCTCAGGTGCTCTTCATGCTCTTATTCAGTCTTCGAGTAGATCAGAATGTCATCGATGAAGACAACAACAAATTGATCCAGATATTCATGGAAGACCTTGTTCATAAGGTTCATGAATACCGCAGGGGCATTCGTCAATCCAAACGGCATGACCAAAAATTCATACTGACCAAATTTGGTGTTGAATGCCGTCTTTGGAATATCCTCCTTCCTGACATTGATCTGTGTCATGACTCGCTTCCTGATTTGGGGCACAAGAACGTGGGTACGTCCAGCCTATGCCACAGTGTCGACGGTAGAACGCTGTATAGTTCGTCTATAATATCTAACATCTAACATGATATAAACATATCATCTCCGCACGAAGGTATAATATAATATCTCAATTCTATATCTCAATCACAAGTCTAGAAAAGATAGAGCACGATATGGAATCAGATAAAAGGAAGAAACTGAAATATAAATAGAGTTATCACACCCCACAAGTAGATGTCCAACACAAATAAATACAAGTCCTAAAATATAACTAAGTCTCAACTAACAATCGGAACAATCTGATACAAACTGAAAACTATAAATACTAGACTAGACTAGGCACCCTCTACTGAGCTAGATGTACCTCAGGCTCCTGAAGGTCACCCTCATGTGCCCCATAGAAGGTAGGGCAGTCACCATCATCATCTGTAATATTTTTAACAGGTCCAGTCAGGACAGGAGCGAGCACAAATACAACTCATGCAGTTCATATCATGTTGGGAAATATAAAGCATGCAAGAGTAAGATACATGGACTGTAAAGAAATATATATGAAAATGAGAGAGATTTGATAACTGGAAATATCTATATATATGATAAGTAAGAACTGTAAGTAACCTGTGATTTAGAGCATGAGATGGTTATATAAACGGGTTAGGACAATGTAAGGGTAACTCCATCATACGTGAGTGTACCATGGACATATACATGATTTCACAAGATTTCACAAGATGGGATTTTGATCACATAACCATTTCCTACTCACCCTCCCGAATTAATACACAACGATCCAGTCAAGTTACGTTACCTTGTACAAGAGGTTTTTATCATGTTTGCTTACGTGATCATGAGATTACAAGATTGCACAAGAGTATACATGAAGGCGGTGTACATGAAATACAAGATGTTCGTGAAAAGCACATGACAACTGTATCTGATCCACCCCGAGGGAGATAACATCGTATGACAAGATCCATATAGTACCAATCCGTGATAATATTGTGACAGCATCATGTAAAGAAATCTAGAGCAAGAATATAAATTCTAACAAGTATGAAATGATCAGAGAATATACTCGCCTGATATCCTGAGTGTCTGAAGATAATATACTGTCCGAGGAGTGGTGTCTGCCTCCTATTAGAACAGTACAAGTCACTATATGTCTAAAATAATGAAATAAACTGCTACAATGCATCTACATGACGTTTGGGGTCAATCTAGGCTAAAGTCAACTTTTGGTCAACGCTAGTCAACCCTAGCAGTCAAACTAGGTCAACTCTAGTCTAGTTAGGTCAACCAAGGTCAAACAGGGTTAAACTAGGTCAAACTAGTCTAGGTTGGTCAAACCTAGGTTTAACAAGTCAATCTAGGTCAACTAACTAAATACCACACAAGTCTCACTATCCTAGTGATACACAAGTGTATCACACCCCATGCCATAGGCTATTCCACCTAAGCCATGGGCCAAACACATATAGGCTAATGAATTCTCTAATTCATACTATACTATCACACTATACATTTATATAATACATTACACATAAGCTAGATAATATATATAAAATATATATATATATATATATATATATATATATATATATATATATATATATATATATATATATATATATATATATATGTATGTATATATATATATATATGTATGTACACATAGGCATAGAGGGGTAGATGTGTAAATGGGCAATGTGTCACAAGGTGTGTGAATCATAGCAATGTGTGTGTGTGTGTGTGTGTGTGTCAATTTCATATGTGTGTGTGTGTGTCAATTTCATGTGTGTGTGTGTATGTCTTGTGTATGAGTGTGTGCTAAAGTGAGCATGTGTGTGAGAGTGTGACAGAAAATGTGCATTGTCATGTGTGTGTGTTTAGATTGGTGTGAGAGTGAACTGTGACAGTGATTGGGATAGGGTGTGTGTTAGTGAATGATAGGAAAATGTGTGTGACAGATTTTAGGTTGTGTGGTGTGTTTAGGTACTAATGAATGTGTGTGACAGTGCTAAAGGAAATGGCCTGTGTGTTTCTCAGGTTTTTTACTTAAACTAAAATTTAGTTTTAAGTTAAGAATTGAATATGTTCAGTCTTGAACATCTGGAATTGGGAATGAGCTTAACTGTGAAGAACCCCAACCAACAACAAATGAATCCCAGGTTACACATACTAGGTAAATCTCAGTTTTTGTTCCTAAATTCCAATCCCACACTCGAAAACACCCAAAACTCAACCAATCTTCTCCACATTGAACCCAAACATGAAGTCTAATATCCTCGACATGTACACATATATAATCATTGCAAAATTTATATTTAAATCGATTAAAATGCATTAAAAGAATCAGAAAAAGAACTGAAAACTGTTACCGTATCAGAAAAATGGGAAAACCCCAATCCTAGTTCAAAAAATCAATTAAAAATCCAATTTAATGGTTGGTAAAGTGTCGTGCATGTTTCAGTGTGTCTCACGGGTCGTGTGGTGTCCCTACAATAGGACACAACGTGTCCAGACCCTCACGAACACGTACAGACACACAGGCACGCACAGGCTCGTGCACGTGTGCGAGTCGATCCAGGACACGACATACGACACGAGACACCTCGTGGTCGTGTCCCTGTGTTCCCAGAGTAGGGCTACACGCACATGTGCCTGCAACGTGTCCAAGTGTCTTGTGTCCAAAGAAATCACAGCGTATCAGTGTCGATTTTTCGACTGTGCATGCAAGGCTCGATTCAGTGCACACGCGATTTCTTCGTGCACAGGGTACCGTGTCGTGTCCGCTAGGACACCTGAGCAGCAGGGTAGCCGCACGAGCCCCGTGCGGTGTCTCGTGCTGCGTGTCCAAGCCCTAAAACTGTGTCCAAACTATACTAAAATCGACTCAGTCGATTAGGGTTGTAATATACACATGTTAGGCTACACATATATAATTAGTTTTGAAAATTAACAAAATAATTTCCTATGTGGCATTTCGTCGAGCACAAGTTCAAAAACACCGATACGTGTCCGATACGGACACAAAATGGACACGAACTCCTACCAAACTTGGGCTACACCTAGGAAAACCCTAAATGGATGTATCTATGGAAAGAAATTGGGAATTTATAGGTGTTTGGTAGGTTTTACCTATTGAGGGTGAAACCTCAATAAATAGGCTCCCGAAATGAGAAGTTGCCTTCCTCGAGTGATGTCCAAACGCGCTCCACTTCTCGCAAGCAAGCCCCCACTAGACTCTACTATTGTAGGGGAGTCCAACGTAATTTGTTTGGTCCAATTTGGTGGAGAAATGAGGAATTTGTGAAGGTTTGGGGAAGAACATAAGTAGGAAATTATGTAGGTATTTAAAAAAGGCTAGGAATTATGAAGAAGTGATTAAATAGGGAGGGAATGGCTTGATGGCTGGTCATAGGTGTAAGAATTAGGGTTTTGCTAGGGTTCACAATGTGTGGCCATGATTCTAACTTAGCTATTAAGTCTAGATCAAAGGCTTACATGCAAAGTAGGTTTCCTTTAGAAATATCTATGTAAAATATCTTACCAATCTAAATATCTAGATATTTGTAAACTTGGCACATAGTAGGAATGTCCTAATCATGATTCTAATCTCAAGGCTAATCTAGATTAGGCTAAACTTCTAGGTCAAGTCTCTAATAATTAGCTAGCACATATTTTATTAATATAAAACACAATTCCACAAAATTGTCAAAATGACTAAAATACCCCTAAGCTAAAAAGTCATAATTAGTCATCCCAATCACATGGTTAGGTCCCCATGGTCATGGTTAGTCTCTAGGTCATGCAGTCTCTAGGATTGCACTAGCAAAATATCAAATCATAAGTCAGGGTTTTAAATAGTTTTAAATTAATTAAAAATCACCAAAAATTATAACATGGTTCAATATCATTATTAAATAAATAAAAATACAAAAGTTCAAAATTACCCTCATTTTAGAAATTGGGTGCTACAAGTCTACCCTCCTTAGAAAAATTTTGTTCTCGAAATTAAAATGGTCGTACTCCTTCTAGGTCAAACACCCCAACAATCACAGTCTCAAACACACAGTCCGATAATCATATGCGTCTTTCCAAAATCATGATACTCGAAATCTTCGTCATGCTAGTGAGCAAGGCTACGATATTCACAGAGTCCTCGACTAAGGTACATACCTCTAGAATTATGGTATTTAAAATTTTTGCATTGCCGCATGCTTGGCCGCGAAAACCTTAAATTCTCACACCCGAGAAATACGTCCAAAATCCGACTATATGTCCTTACTATGCCAGCTAACATGACTATAGAAGACTCTAGATCCCATAATCGAGACGACCTATCCCATACGACTTATCTCAGAAAAAATTAAAATACAATGAAATATTCGAACAAATTTTATCAACTACAAGGAACAGATAGAATCGAATTAAGACAGTTATAAGAGGCAAATGCAGAAATAGAATCGAAAAGGTTGGGACCTGCAATCAGCTCTCCCTCTGCCTGTGCATCATCGACTGCCATGGCGAAAGCTCGCCCCGGCTGGCCTCCCCTGGCCTGCTGCTGATGCTGGACAAACCTCTGCTGCTGAGTCTGCAACGGTGGTCCCGTCTGCTGCCCTGTCGGAGCCCTAGCTCCTGCTGCTGCCTGAGCCAATCGTGCCAAGTTCTTGGGACACTTCCTCAACTGATGCTCTGCTGAACAACAAAGCAAACATAGGCCCTGCCTCTTCTTGCAGTCATCCCATCCGTGACCTTACTTCTTACAGAAGTTACATATAGTGTGTGTTGCTGCCTGGGTGCCTGCTGGTGAAGTACATGTCCCTGGCCCTGAAACGGCTGATGAACTGGCCTTTGCTGAATGTGAGGGCGCTTGGCTGGCCCTGCACTAGAACTATCCCCTAAGACATCACTGCCCCTCTTCGGCTAGAGGCCGAAGTCCTCCGCTGCAATCTGCACGTCCATCAATATCTGATCGAACGTCGCGTCACGGCGACCCAAGGTGCGGGTGCGCACTGCATGAATAAGTCCTCTACGGAACTTACGAGCCTTCTACCCTCATCCTGGATCAGATCGAAAGCGAACCTGCTAAGACGGAAGAACTCTGCTGCATACGTCTACCGACGAGTTTCCCTGCACTAGACCCACAAACTGGCCCTCCAACGCTGTGAGAGCCACGTCTGGGAAGAACTTCTCCTTGAAGAGCTGCCTGAAGTTCTTCCATGATATACCCTTCACTGACACCTGAGGGTCTGTCCGAAACCACGTCAAAGCGATGTCAAAGAATCGGCTGGCTGCAGCTGAAACCCAAAGTCCTCTCGGAAGCTCTGCCACCTCCATACTTCGCTGCATGTCCTCTAGCCAATCGTCTGCATAAAGGATGCCCTCCGTGCCCATGAAGTCCCTGGAGCTCATCTTCCTAAAATCTAATACTGTCCCTGGCCTAGACTGCTGCTGGTACGGCTGGGCCGATAGGGCCCTGTACCTTACCCGGTGCCACTCTCTCCACGGCTGCCAGTGCAAGCTAATGCGAGTTATCCATGCTCTGCCTCAGCATCTCAGTCTGGCAGTGTGATGCCTCCATCTGGCGCTGCGACGCCTCTGCCTGGGCTCGCTGAGTCTCCATCATCTGCTGAAGGAGAAGGAACATATGGTGTGTATTCGTCGGTATCGGAGGTGGTGGCGGCAGTACCTCTGGAACAACGACCGTAACCCTCTGGATGGAGGTGGTAGACCTCCCTGTACAACTGCCACGGCCTCCGAATCGTAGAAATACTTGGGACAGTCTCCTGAACATCCTCCTCAGCCTGGTCAGATCTCTCGTGCAAGCTACTCGATCCAGTGGCCTGTGGGTACGTCTTCGTCATCCTAGAGACGAATTGAAACAAAGAGATCAATATGGCACATGAGAAGATATTATCAAAGAAGGACAGTTAATTTAATACAAGGAGAGTCATTATGATAATCAAAAGATCGGAAATTTCCTAGGTGTGATTGAGAAATTCTAGTAGTAATACCTAGGACCAAATTTCTAAAAGCAGGCTCGTAGCAGCAATCTAAGTCGAGCACCACTACGAAAATCACACTAGTTGCGACTCTAACTCTCGACCTGCGTGGGCTACCACAAAAATGTGTTATGACCCGCACCCTGATTAGAGGCACGAGAACGTGGGTACGTCTAGCCTACGTCGCAGTGTCGGCGGTAGAACGCTGTATAGTTCGTCTATAATATCTAACATCTAACATGATATAAACATATCATCTCCGCACGGAGGTATAATAATATCTCAATTCTATATCTCAATCACAAGTCTAGGAAAGATAGAGCACGATATGGAATCAGATAAAAGGAAAAACTGAAATATAAATAGAGTTCTCACACCACACAAGTAGATGTCCAACACAATAATACAAGTCCTGAAATATAACTAAGTCCCAACTAACAATCGGAACAATCTGATACAAACTGAAAACTATAAATATAGACTAGACTAGGCACCCTCTACTGAGCTAGATGCTCCTCCGGCTCCTGAAGGTCACCCTCATGTGCCCCATAGAAGGTAGGGCAGTCACCATCATCATTTGTAATATTTTAACAGGTCCAGTCAGGACTGAAGCGAGCACAAATACATCTCACACAGTTCATATCATGTTGGGAAATATAAAGCACAAGAGTAAGATACATGGACTGTAAAGAAATATATATAAAAACGAGAGAGATTTGATAACTGAAAATATCTATATATATGATAAGTAAGAACTGTAAGTAACCTGTAATTTAGAGCATAAGATGGTTATATAAACGGGTTAGGACAATGCAAGGGTAACTCCATCATACGTGAGTGTACCATGGACATATACATGATTTCACAAGATTTCACAAGATGAGATTTTGATCACATAACTATTTCCTACTCACCCTCCCCAATTAATACACAACGATCTAGTCAAGTTACGTTACCTTGTACAAGAGGTTTTTATCACGTTTGCTCACGTGATCATGAGAGTACAAGATTGCACAAGAGTATACATGAAGGCGGTGTACATGAAATACAAGATGTTCGTGAAAAGCACATGACAACTGTATCTGATGCACCCCGAGGGAGATAACATCGCATGACAAGATCCATATAGTACCAATCCGTGATAACGTGACAGCATCATGTAAAGTAATCTAGAGCAAGAATATAAATCCTAACAAGTATGAAATGATCAGCGAATATACGCCTGATATCCTGAGTGTCTGAAGAGAATATACTGTCCGAGGAGTGGTATCTACCTCCTATTAGAACAGTACAAGTCACTATATGTCTAAAATAATGAAATAGACTGCTACAATACATCTACATGACGTTTGGGGTCAATTTAGGCTAAAGTCAACTTTTGGTCAACTATAGTCAACCCTAGCAGTCAAACTAGGTCAACTCTAGTCTAGTTAGGTCAACCAAGGTCAAACAGGGTTAAACTAGGTCAAACTAGTCTAGGTTGGTCAAACCTAGGTTTAACAAGTCAATCTAGGTCAACTAACTAAATACCACACAAGTCTCACTAGCCTAGTGATACACAAGTGTATCACACCCCATGCCAAGGCTATTCCACCTAAGCCATGGGCCAAACACATATAGGCTAATGAATTCTCTAATTCATACTACACTATCACACTACACATTTATATAATACATTACATAAGCTAGATAATATATATATATATATATATATATATATATAATATATATATATATAATATATAATATATATATATATATATATATATATACACATAGGCATAGAGGGGTAGATATGTAAATGGGCAATATGTCACATAGGTGTGTGAATCATAGCAATGTGTGTGTATGTGTGTAATTTCATATGTGTGTGTGTGTGTGTATGTCTTGTGTATGAGTGTGTGCTAAAGTGAGCATGTGTGTGAGAGTGTGACAGGAAATGTGCATTGTCATGTGTGTGTGTTTAGATTGGTGTGAGCGTGAACTGTGACAGTGATTGGGATAGGGTGTGTGTTAGTGAATGATAGGAAAATGTGTGTGACAGATTTTAGGTTGTGTGTGTGTGTTTAGGTACTAATGAATGTGTGTGACAGTGCTAAGGGAAATGGCCTGTGTGTTCTCAGATTTTTTTACTTAAACTGAAATTTAGTTTTAAGTTAAGAATTGAATATGTTCAGTCTTGAACATATGGAATTGGGAATGAGCTTAACTGTGAAGAACCCCAACCAACAACAAATGAATCCCAGGTTACACATACTATGTAAATCTCAGTTTTTGTTCCTAAATTCCAATCCCACACTCGAAAACACCCAAAACTCAACCAATCTTCTCCACATTGAACCCAGACATGAAGTCTAATATCCTCGACATGTACACATATAATCATTGCAAAATTTATTTAAATCGATAAAAATGCATTAAAAGAATCAGAAAAAGAACTGAAAACTGTTACCGTATCAGAAAAATGGGGAAACCCCAATCCTAGTTCAAAAAATTAATTCAAAATCCAATTTAATGGTTGGTAAAGTATCGTGCATGTTTCAGTGTGTCTCACGGGTTGTGTGGTATCCCTACAACAGGACACAACGTGTCCAGACACTCACGAACACGCACAGACACACAGGCACGCACAGCCTCGTGCACGTGTGTGAGTCGGTCCAGGACACGACACACGACACGAGACACCTCGTGGTCGTATCCCTGTGTTCGCCCAGAGTAGGGCTACACGCACATGTGCCTGCAACGTGTCCAAGTATCTTGTGTCCAAAGAAATCATAGCGTATCAGTGTCGATTTTTCGACTGTGTGCGCAAGGCTCGATTCAGTGCATACGCAATTTCTTCGTGCACACTGATCGAGGGCTCACGAAATTTCTTGGGCATGGTGTCAGTCATTGCCCGTACCCACCCACTAATTTTTAGGTGTCGGGTGTCACGACCCGCACCCGCTATAAGGGCACGTGCACGTGACAATGCCCAGCCCTCACCGTAAAACGGCGTGGAACGCTGTAGGTTTTCTACTCTAACAACAGTTTATATATATATCAAAACCTGTCGAGAATATGGTCAACTCGAACGGAGGACAAGCAATGAATATATATGAGTGCTCAATCACAACTCTAAGATGATAAGAAAAGACAGAAAGATAAAGACAACAAGACGATAAAATATAACCTGTCAAGTCCAACACAAAGAATATACAAGTCTAAGTCTCTAATACAATCCATAATAATACAGTCTCAAAAGTAGCTAGTGACAAGGTCCAGTACAAAAGACCTACTCTAACTAAGCAATAGGTAAAGTCTCGTCAGGCGGAGCTAAGCCCTGCTGGACCAAAGTCTCCAAGTCTAAGCCCACTACGTCATCCGGGCCGTAACAGGTACTATAATCCCCCTCATCAGCATCTGTAATATTTTGTCAATATATCATGTCAGGATGGAACGAGTACAATCTACTAACAACAGTTCACAAGATATGACAAAAGCTATAAGACTGTAAATAGAGAGTATATACAAGAAAATCATGGAATGTACATGTGAGTATCATGGCAAGGTAAGCTGTAAATCTAGAGCTAGAACAAGGCAAGTAAACTGATCATGGCATGTACAAGAATCAAGAATCATCTATCTATGTGTGTGAGTACTAGCTACAATATATGGCCGGATTGGGTCTGCACAAGTTATGATCTAGCCAATCATACGTGTGGTGTAGGTTGGCATTCATAAGGTTCTATATATACAAGGCGGGTATTGACCACACATCTACACTAGTACCCCCGTCCCCGACTGGTAGAGTGGATCCAAGCAAGACACGTTACGACACGGGATTCTACGAGAAGGGAGCAAGTCTCCTCGAGAATCGGTGTCCATATACTGCACAAGAACTACAAGGGGGCTTGCACAAGATATACCAAGATAACGAGGAATAACATCTCATGTCGGGATCCATGAAAACCAATCCGTGTGACCAATGTGTCGAGAACAAGCATATCTACACAAATTACATGAATTATAACAATCATCGTAAATTGGAAAAGTGTCAGAGAATGTACTCATCGTAATATGATATAATATGTCAACGGGATCCAATGCTGCGTTCGAGGACCTATAGAGAACAAGACGTATCAATACTAGTTTCGGAAGTAAAGTTAAATCAAATTAAACCTTATTTAAGTCATTCTAGGTCAAGACACGGCAAACTAAGTCAATCTAGATCAAAACAAGG